>BMAO01010246.1:0-69103 GCA_019973975.1 Trichonephila clavata
GTGATCGAAACGCTGTCAATAATATATCTGTATAGTAGAGTGTAGTACTGTAATTGTCCACATTAAACGTTAGTATTAGTTAAAAATAGTGTAGTTCATTGTGAATACCCCTAGAACTCCGTGTCATAACACCACATATATATATCTATATATATAAAGGAGAAAAGCGACTCACTCACTGACTGACTGACTGACTGACTAATCACGATATCTCTCGAACTATTCAACCTACAGACTTGAAATTTGGTAGACATGTTCCTTTGATAGAGTAGACATCAGCTAAGAAAGGATTTTCCGAAATTCGAAACGCAAGGGGCGTTACGGGGGTTAAGGCTTTAATAATAATTGTTTCCATGTTTAAACTACTTGATGTACAATCTTGAAATTGGGTAAGCGGATTCCTTTCAGAGAGTAGAGATCCGCTACAAAATGAGTTTGCTGAAAATCGACCCCAAGTGGCGTTGCAGGGCTTAGGGGGCGTTATAGATAATTATTTCCATTTTTAAACTATTTGACGCACTCTCTTTAAATTTGATAAATAGATTCCTTTCGTAGAATAATGATCAGTTACAAAACGGGTTGTGAAAACAGACTTCTAAGTGGCGTTGCGGGGGATTAAGGGGCGTAATAGATAAATATATCCGTTTTTAAACTACTTCACCTACCTACTTGAAAATTGGTAGGTAAGTTTCTTTCCTGGAGTAAATATCCGCTACAAAATGGGTTTTGGGAAAATTGACCCCCAAGGGGTGTTGCGGGGACGGGGGATTAAGGGGCGTTATAAATTCCTATTTTTAAGTTATTAGACGTACAGTCTTGAAACTTAGTAAGCAGATTCCTCTCATAGGGTAGAGATACTCTAAAAATGGGTTTCGTGAAAATTGCCCCCAAGTGGCGTTGAGGGGACTTAAGAGGCGTTATAGATAATTATTTCCATTTTTAAACTATTAGACGAACAGTCTTTATATTTGATAAAGAGATTTCTTTCATAGAGTAGAGATCAGCTATAAGAAGGTTTTGTGAAAACAGACCTATAAGTGGCGTTGCAGGGGAATAAGTGGCGTAAGAGATAAATATTTTCGTTTTTAAACTACTTGACCTAGCTGCTTGAAAATTGGTAGAAAAGTTTCTTTCATGGAGTAAATATCCGCTACAAAACGGGTTTGGAGAAAATTGACCCCCAAGGGTGTTGCAGGGGGTTAAGGGCAGATATAAATAATTATTTCTTTTTTTAAACTATTAGACTCACAGTCTTGAAATTTGGTTAGCAGATACCTCTCATAGGATAGAAATACACTGCAAAATGTGTTTTGTGAAAATCGACCCCTAGAAATGTGTTGCGGGGGTTCAAGGGGCGTTATTGATAATTTTTTTGCATTTTTAATTAATTGGACGCACAGTCTTCAAATTTTGACAAGCAGATTCCTTTCATAGAGTGCAATTCCCCTAAAAAATGGGTTTTGTGAAAACAGACCCAGAAGTGGCGTTGCGGGGGCTCAAGTGGCGTTATAGACAAATATCCCCATTTTTAAACTGTTAGACGTACAGTCTTGAAATTTGATAAGCAGATTCCTTTCGTAAAGTAGAGAACCGCTACAAAATGGGTTTCGCGAATATCAACTACCATGTTTAATTTCGGGAGATTAAGAGGCGTAATCGATAAATATTTCCATTTTTAAACTACTTGATCATCCTGCTTGAAAATTGGTAGGCATGTTCCTTTCATGAAATAGAGTTCCTCTAACAGAGAGTAAAATGAAAATTGACCCCTAAAGATGTTTGCGAGGGTCAAGAGGAGTTACAGAAAAAAATTCCTGTTTTTAATTGTTAGACCCATATACTTGAAATTTTTTAAGCATGTTTCTTTTGTTGAATAGGGATCCACTAAGAATAAATTTTAAGCAAATCAAGTTCTGGGGGGTTGCAGGGGGTTACTGGGACGTATTGACAAAAAAAATTACTTTTTTCGAGCTACAAGGACTATAATAATGAAATTTGGTTTGCATTTTTCTTTTGTTGAATTGAAATCCGCTAAGAGCGGTAATTTTGGAAAACGGCTCTCAACGGGATTACGGGGATATTTATAGTAAAACTTTTGCTTTTTTCTGTTAGATTTAGACTTGAAATTTGGCTTGAATGTTCAATTTACGGAGTAGAGATCCACCGAAAATTGGTTTTGCGGGAATCCACTTGGTTTTTGAGTTACGAAAGAGCAAACATCATTCTATGCTTCAATTTTAGAGATTTTTAGAAAATACAAATTAGATGCGTTCTGCTCTTTTTTTTTTATCAACAGGTGACAGTTACAGGTATAAGTATATTTTTCAATTCAATCGAATTCTTAATGCTAGGACTTATATATCAATAATTTATACACATATATATAAGCAGTAAAAATTTATAAAACATCATGAAATACCCAGCGAAGCGGGCGGGTAACAGCTAGTATATATATATATATATATATATATATATATATATATATATATATATATAGAACGCGTAGGCGTATCACAAAGATATTCTTACACCAGAAAAAATAGTTCACTCGCTTCAACCCAACCCAGGGCCGATCCTAAACGGCCGCCCTCGTGCGAAGATCAAATGTGCCGCCCCTCTGGAGAATTTTTCAGATTTTGACTAACACTTGCATTTTTAAAAATTGCAAATACTTATATTTTTATTATTTATTGCAAATACTTATATTTTTAATTATTTATTGCAAATACTTATATTTTTAATTATTTATTGCAAATACTTATATTGTTAATTACTTATTAAAATACTTATATTTTTAATTACTTAATACTTATACATTGTGTTATAAACTCATCTACCTGTATAAGAGTAAAAGGTAAAACATTAATATATAGAAATGCTAAGATAAAATTATAAGTGCAAAACTTTATTATGTTTTTTTTTTTTTGGTCAACTAATAGGTTATGGTTGCTACAAAATACTTTTAACGAAATAATAAATTAGCAAAAACATTACTTTGGAAATAAAAATAGACATTTTATAATTATAAAAACGAAACAGTATTTATTCAGAAGATATAATCTAATAAAAAAAGTACTAAAGAATAGATTTCGTGAAACGAAAAGTATATAAATCGGTCATTCTACAAAGGCTACTTAATAATAAACTATCAAATAATTTTTGTGGCATTCTGAGAAGCAAATCTGTCAAAATATTTTAGGTGTGAAATCAATTTTTCAAAGATTTTGGATTCAATAGAGAATGTGTCCATATCTGAAAGCCTTTTTAGAGTCAGATTCCTAAAAACTCCTAGAAAGAATTCTAAACTACATACCTTATATACCATCTCAGAAGTGCTCACACACCAAATTACAAACTTTATTTTTTCTGTGTGACTAATATCTGGTGTAGAATCAAGAATTATAATGTAATATTTGACTTTTAACACAATGCGTTTTATTTCATTACGAGTAGATAAGGCTAAAATATTAATTATTTCATTTTGTAAATACTGCCTTAAGTAGTGTGGAATACGTGTTTTGTTATTTTTGCATTCACTGACACTATTAAGGTGTTCTGAAATAACCGAATCAAATTTGGCCATTATCTAATGGCCTAAAAATTACCATTATCTTAACTTAGTACTAGTTCCTCTGAATGACAAATTTTGACTGGTTAAAAATTGTACTTCAGCAATCATTCTTTCAATGATGACGCACACCATCTCTTTTTCTCTCGTTTGTATACATTTTGTTGTTCCGCGTCAATAGTACAGTTTTTTTTAGCCTAGTCTTTAATTCGCTCCACGATCTTAAACAGTTTTCGAGTTTGAGTATTTTCATATTAGTAACAATAAAAAAATCCCCACTTTTCTCAGTCCAATAAAATTCTTTTAGCTTCCTCAAAAAATGTCACTTCGAGATGTTTTCCATAACATTTAAATATTAATATATGTTCGTGCAATCTTATTTGAAGATATATTTATAATAATTTTACTAAATTTATCTCTCTTAAGCGTAAAAAAGAAAGAAAACATTGAAACAACTCACCTATTGCTAACCTAATTCACAAACTTTAAATAACCGAAAAGAATTTTTAAGAAATGCCTTTTCAATACATGATCAGCAATAACACAATTACTAAGAAGCATATATATATAATTGCAAAATAATATTGCTAAATTTCTCTTGATGTATAAAAAGAGAGAGAGAGAAAAATAACCCATCTATAAACACGTGCTATATTGACATAACATAATGATTCCGAAAAATTATTCATAATCGATGATTCAGGAAAAAAATAAAAAGTTTACACTAAACAAGACAAATTGCATTTTTTTTTAATACTGGGAGCAGTAATGCACGTCTCGTTCTAGTAGTGGAAGCTGTAACATATATTAGTACCTTCGAATAAGGAACCTTGTGTTTGACACAATATGTCCAAGAGCCAGAAATTTAAACCCCCAGACTAGGTATTAGGTATTTTGTCCTTTAATGCTAAACAAATTAGTTTAATTAGAAATTCAAGTAGTATTAATCTTCAAATAAATGATATACAAATAAATACCTTAGTCACAGGTTTTTTTAAATTTGAAGTTCATGAAAAATAAAAATTCTTAATAGAAAAGTTTAATTACTATATAAATGTTTTAAATGAGTAATAAAATCTTGTACTTATAGAATTTTATTTAAAATATTGCTTTGTACGAATCTTTTTGAAACCCAGTGCATGGTGTCATCCTAAGCCAGCATTTTTATTTTTTATGTAAGCCCATAGAGAAAACGCATTCCCAAGAGGTGCAATCACTTTATTACATATTCTGTTTTGTCTCTAAATGGAAGCGTAGAGCAAACAATGTTGTAATTTTTTTATTTCTCTGTTCCTTTCCTCTGTTAAATTACATTGATTCATTAGGACAACATTATATTTAATTTATTTAAAGAAAAGCACAAACTTGTCTTTAAAATCTTAAAAATTTTACAAAGAGTGAATAAGAAACTTTTTTTAGTATCACTTAAATAGAATGTTCCTTAATAACAAGTAAATACATAAGGTCCATATTCAGAGACCGGAAGCAACATTAATTGTGCCTTATTCGAATGTGTACCTTACAGGAGGTATTTCTGTATTTGTATATTATTTTAAGTCTTAAAAATAATAAATAATTCGAAATTAGAAACATAATTACCTGTTGCTATTTCAAACGAGCTAATTTTAAAAGATTGAGTTGTGCCAATTTCAACAGGCCAATTTCTTTGAAACAGAGTTTGTTGATGGTAGAGATCAGAAGAGAGTTTGTTTCAACTTCAGGTAACTATTCAAGAGTGAAAAATAAAACATCTCCTGAGGGTCGCTATCTTCCAAAATTTTTTATTACCTCTGTCTCCCCCTTCGGTTAGCTGACACCGGACATGCTATGGGTGTCCGGAATGTCCGTTGTGACCCCAATCCGAGATGGAGAGAAAGTTACAGAAGATTGTATAAATATATCAAATTTCATGATTTAAGATATACTGCGGCCTTGAACCTTCAAGGTTCAACAAAAAAGAAAATTCATTCCCGAAAATACATCAAAATTTAAAAAAATTTAAAAACAATTTTTTTTAAAATAATTATTATATAAAATAAGGGGAATACCGTTTTTTTTCTTTCCATTCCCAATTCAGCATTGACTCAAACATTTTTAGATTTTTAAACTTTTGAATTTGTATTAAAAATGTATGCCATGTAATTATTAATAAAACTGAAAATGGTTTAAAATAATAAATATATTTTCATCCATACTCCCTTGCAAAATTATACTAATTTTGCAAGGCAAACATAAATTTCAAAATCTACCTTTGATCTGCTATGAAATCTCCGAAATATTTTGATAAATAAATTTCAAATGCAGATATTAACGAAACCTGTAGAAAGAAGTATTTCGAAAGAATAAATAATTATTCTAAAGAAAGAAATTATTAGAAATTCGAATACAAAGAATTTACTTAATTTATAATAAATATAAATTAAAAGTAAACATTTTTTTTAAAAACAAGCTTTTATTTAAAAGCGCCAAAAAGAATAAAATAAACTTTTCCTTTAAAACTTTTTTTACTATCAGCTTATAACGTCATTACACAATTTATATGATATAAAAGCTTGTCGAAGATTTAAGTACTCTTATTTACTTAGTTTGAAATTTTTGAAAATTAAAATCAGTCAGGTCAAGTTATTTATTTTACTTGTTTATCTACACAGGTAAATCTCGCGACAAGTTTTTATATCATATAAATTGTGTAATAATACAAAAAAAGAAAAATAATAATAATATAAATTGAAAACAAATTTTAAAAAGGACATCACTTGGCTTAGATGATGCACTTAAAATCCAAACTACAAAAATTGGAATGTTTTCCAAATGTATAGCATTACTAAAATTTTCAAAATAACATTAAAATATATTAACGGCAGTGTTGCAAACGAAATTCATTTCATCAATTATTAGTAAACAATGGGCAAAACAAACGTGAAAACAATTGGACAGAAAGAAGAAACAAACCAAATATACTAAGAGTACACAAAAATGTATAAAACATTTATTTACAACTAAGAGCCTTTGCTGCTTAAAGCAAAACTTGAAAAAAGAGAGATAGATGATCAATTTTACAATGTGATTCTCTTTTATACATTAATCCAACAAAAATGATTGATGCATAATTGTTCAAAGGAAGGAGAGTTTGACACTTTTATTCAGAGTCAGTTCTATATTCCTCTTCAGAACTTTGTTCTCGTGGCATCATTCTTCGCACAAACGCTCTTTCCCTTTCTGCCAGATGAAGACACCGTGCCATTGCGCGAGCATCACGATCGCTAAGAGATATAAAAAAAAATAATAAATCTATGTTTATAATTAAATGACCATTTTCTCTTTCAAACTTTATAATTATTATTTTTTATGGAAGTGATTAACGCACAAATATGTAATTATTCTTTTATATACAGTCGACTCTCGATAATTCAAACCTTCGATAATACGAACCTCTCGATAATTCGAAGTATATGCTCAGTCCCTTGAAAAACTCTTAATATTTCGAACTAAAACAATACGTTTTGGTACACTCAATATTTTAAAGTAAAATCTCTGACTGGCCAGACTACAACACGCGATAATTCGAAGTTATCTTTTAAAACTCTCGACAATTCGAACACTCACTATCATGTAGAGTTCTGTAACAAACAAGTCGGAGTTTATATGTTTTGTGTTGTCTCTGCTTGTCTCCCCTGTAACGTAATCTCTTTGATGACCATCTGTGGTCAATTAAGTGGACAATGGAGCAACGGTACATTTTGTCAGTCATTTATATGTGTTCAGAAAAGATAGTCCGCTATTGTGAAGAAGAGATGCGTAGGATTGTGTATGAATACATTGAATGGATTTAATACAGGACTTTTAACTTCTGTAAAATATTTATACTGTACAATATAAACTTTTTAAAAATACTTTAAAATAATTTTATACATGTGTCAACAATTGTTGTTTTATAACATAGTTTCAAATTTAAATGTGTTAGAAAAAAATTCTCTTCGTGTATTTTTGGGAATTTTCTTCTACCCTCTTGATAATTCGAACTTCGAATTTTCGAGAGTCGGCTGTATTTCCGAATATTCTTCTTTCAAATTGCTCTTTACTTGTAGGAATGAAAAAAATGTAACCTTTTTGAAAAAAATATTTGTACAAATTTATAAATGTGTGTATAACCACTCTCCATTTAAATTTCCTATCGGGAAACTTTATTTTACTCATGATGATTTTAAACTATAAAACGCGCGCTCTTTGAATGTGATAATTAGTTTTTAGTTTTGCTACCTAAAGCGAGCAATATCTTTAGCCCCAACTTTATCAAATCCAAAACTACCACGATAGCGCATTTCAATATATGGTGATACAATATTACATCAATCACTTACTCTGACCATTAAAAATTTTTATTAAGGGAAATCCTACGGTTCTGAACGCTTTCCCTTCAACAGATATAAATGCTGAGTCTGCAGAATGCAAATAAGAACGCTTTTGTCCATTGTCTTTGTGTGTTGGGGCTTTGTCACTTTATGTGTGTTCATTAATAAAATATGGAACTACCGTAATTATCTTATTAAGATGCTCCAGTAACATGTAATATTCCAGTGAAAACAACACTCATACATAAAAATATATAATAAATGATAATAATACACACTATAAATAGAGCTTTAATTCTAAAGAAGCAAAGAAAAAATAGAAATGCAACCAAACAGTATTGGTCAGAAATAAGTTAGCCACATTAGTACAATATCAATCCCTTATACATTTATGTACATAAATTCATCGAATAAATTAACGATCATTTAATAAAAGCACGAATTAATAAATTAAAAATAAAGCTGAACATATGAAATTCCAGCGTATGATTAACACCTACAAAGAGCTATGAAATATTTACACAGTATGTTATCTGAAAATCAAACAACAATTTATACACACAAGTTTATAAGATCCCGTTTATTTATTCAGTAAATCATTAATTTGTGTGCAAAATAGAACATGTTTCAGATATTTAAAACAAAAAAGAATTTAGTATTAACTCGTACCATGTAAGTAAAGTGTTCTATAACAAATTCACATTGAATTTTACAAATTTGAAGTATGCACATAATATTTAACTCTTTCACTCCTTTGGAAAAAACAAGATATCAATCATTGGCATGGCCAAGTAATTTTAGCGCGTATTTCACATGTTGTATTTTACAATATTGCAACTAATGAACTTTTTACTCACAGAAAGTAGTACTATATTTTTTTTAAAAAAATTTTAATTTAAAAATTATTAAATTTAAATATGATTCGGCTCGTCTAGGGCACAAATGCGACCAAATGCCGAAAACCAGAGGCCAATGGGTTGTTTATTGGCTGAGAAAAAGGTACGACAAAATATGGAACGAAGACGAAATTTGCGTCCTAATAGCGCTTTTTTTACACTACGTGAAAAACGCGCTAAAAAGACGAAAAATCAAAAGGAATAAAAAATGCAACCTCACACTTTTAGTAATATGAACAAATCATATTTTTAAAATGGGTTCCTTTAAAAAAAGAAGAAAAAAACCAAGTAATATATAAAAAAAAAATTTAAAATCAATTCCTTCTTAGGTCAACAAAGAAAAATTATATTTTATTTACTTTTATGAAATAATTACAATTATAATATAAATATTTCTATACATATAACAGAATCATATTATTAAAGGGCAAAATAAAAAGCGATTTTCCTAGCAAATTTCTATTTTCCTTTCTATATACGGTGCTGGAATTTTACACACATATTTTGTTTATTATTATTTATTAATTAATTAAATTAAATTATTCCAATAATAGTATAGAAAAAAGAAATCACATTCTCAGAAATTAGGCTTTACAAGGTGAGATTCGAACCCACGATCTTTGGATCAGAAGTCCAATTCATTTCTATCCATTGCGCAACAGAGACAATACAGACATTAATTCTATTTAACTAATTCATTAATTAAATAGAATTAATGAATTAATATTTGAAAAAACTGTGTTAAAATCAAGTGTTATCCACTACAAATTTTTAAAAATGTATTAGAACTTGAGTGTATGGATAAAAAGTATTTTATAAATGATTGAAAATTTTAACAAGATGTATATATGAATAAATATACAAAGTGAGAGTGTGTGAACTAATAGTAGGAGTTGAAAAACATTGGAAGAATTTTTCTACTGTTTGTAAAAAAATATATTTTATGTTAATAGTATTTGTGTGTTAATATCTTTGGTTAAAAATTTAATTGCTCAGATTATGCAATGCTACAAAAGTGCTGCAACTTTTAATACTACTTTATTTTGTGCAGCCACCGTAAAGGAAATTTTCATTTAATTTTTTTGAACTTTAAATGTGACTTTTATAATATATATCTTATATTTTTTGTGTCGTAGTTAGTATATTAGAAATTTTTATTGTATGTGTGCCATTCTTTGAAATTTTTAAATGTTTGGTAAGTTAAGTTGTCTTTCAACAACTTAAGGTGGGAGGATGTCATGTCTTCAGAGTTTATTTTTTAGATTAATTCATGGCATCTATACTTGTGCGTATTCACTGTAACCGAATGTAAATATTAAGTAAAAGTTTTGTTTGTGTATTTTGGCAACAGTTTGTATTGTATTTTTTTGTGGAATAAAAACGTTTGATTTTTAGAATGCCTAGATATTTTATCGTTCTTAGACTCCAGAATTATTTTTAATATTATGATTTTTTAAAAGTTAGTTTGCCATATTCAACTGCAGAACCAGATACGCTGCTAGCGTATATAATGGAGTCATTTATTTGCAAAAAGGATAATGTAATAAATACTACTTTATTCTGTGCAGCCATCGTAAAGGAAACTTTCGTTTAATGAAGTGCAATTTGTAACACAATTAAATTATACAAATGTTGAATTTTTGTTAGATTTTAATAAAAAATTAATAGCTGCTTCTTAAATTTTGTCTATTCCATTACAACATAGCTATAATGGTATATTATATGCATGATGTTAATGCAAATAAAATATTACCTGTGAATTTTTGACACTCCTGGCGTATCCAATGGAGTGGACGCACAAATCGGCAAGTTTTCGTTATACGTCAGGTCTGATTCTTGCGTAAGTAAAGGTCGTAGGGCTCTTTCCTCTGCACGTGCACGTTCTGTAACCAGGCGTATCTTTTCTTCACTTTCTCTCCTATCTCTCTCTACTAAAGCATTGATCCGTTTTCTTTCTTTCGACGAATTGCTGAAAGTCCATTTAGGTACGTAACCTTCTGGAGGCTCTGGAGACTGAAAAAACTTAATTTCTTGCTCATGAATAATGACGTCCGGACGAGGTGGATCGGTTTCACGAGCAGGTGGACCTAAAAGAGGCAAAAACTATCGTTTTAAGAACATTTAAAATTGGAAATCAGTGATTATTGAATACATCCGTTTCTCTTTTTCCCAACAATTTTCATTTAATTTATATCTTTAAAGTGTTCCTCTCATTCTTTTGATTTCACTGTTTTAATAATCTTTATTATTTCAGGCGAGTAGAAACATTCTACTCTCAAATCTAATACCATCGAAGCACACAGTGAGAGAGCAATGTGTTTTAATGTAAAAATTATGTTCTGTGTTTTGATCATTTGTAAGCTTTTACATTGAAAAATCTATAACTGCACTTATCTTATTTAAAAGTAATAGAATTAAATCTTTAATTTTTATACTCTTCTCAGTAAAAGTGAGTACAATTTAAAATATTTTCTGGTTATATTTGTTCTTCTGCTCTAAATTGGTTATTTCTATTTTTCCAACCTCGAAACTGAGTGTATAAAGGAAATATTACCCAACATTTTACTAAAATGTGTAAGTGTTTACACATTACGGTTGGAAAATATTCCTTCAAGTCCTTATTTAGCTATTTAGAAAAATCTACAGCATTTCTATGTGATGTATTACAGAGTAACATCTAGAATTTCATTAAAATGTATAAATAACTTTATTTTGTTTAAAGAGTGTTTTGGGATCTGTAAAAATACATTTTTTTTTTTTTTTTTTGCTAATAACCAGTTATAAACTTTGAGCAAATTGTTTCTAAATTGCTTTAAAATTAATCTGCATCGAATGGAAATTCTAAAAATATTCTATGTAGGAATAAATTTCTGAAATTCAAGTGTTTTCTCTCTCATTGTCACTTCTTAAGTTGCTGTTTAGTTCTTGGTCATGTTATCGCTTAATAATCGTTGAAAACGAAGAATTCTGCAAAACCGAGGTCATAGATATCAATGATACGGGGCCCTCAACACGTATAATATTCTGACACTTTGAAATAAGTTTTATAAATGCGTCATTTTGTGGGTCTATAAATGAGTACCAAGCTTGCTTGGGAACTGAACACTGGAGATTTCGCGTCAGACTGATCACTTGACCGAAACATCTGCGCATGTCTCCCAACGCCTAAGGTAACTTATACTGAGATAGGTACAATAGGCCTTGCTCTTCATGGGTTGTTGGGCCACTGAGTTCAAATAGGTTCAATGCTTCATTTTTATTTATTTTCCAAAAAAAGGCCCCTAAAGAATTCTGATACAGGGTTTAGTCTGGAATAGCCGCTGGTGCTTCAAACCAATATTTTGTAGAAAGCATTCAATTATACAGGAGAAAAAAATATCTCAATTAATATTTAATTTCTCATAGAAGCAAACTTAAGATTGGCTACTTTCTTCTCTTAAACAACGTAAATAGGAAATAACACGATACAAAGCCAAATAAAAAACGTCATTTTTGCTAGTCGTTGAAATCCAGGTATCTTAAATAAAGTTTAGAAAAAGTACAGAATTATTCAGCTTCAGGAATTATTATTTGTACAAATGCTCTCTTATTTTTCAAAAAAGAAAAAAAAAACTAACTCTGTAAGTAAATGAGATTTTAAATGATGAATCTTTTCCAGAAAAACTCACTAAACAACGTATCTTAAATCGTCATTTCAACAAAAAATTTAAACACGAAATATTTTCATTAAAATGCCACACAATATTAAAACTAATTCAATGAAATTAAAATTAACATACGTATGAAAGGAGGATATCCATCTCTGTCCACATACTTCAGTTCACGTCTAATTTGCCAGTCCTTCTTTATTTCAATAACTTCAGGAGGTTTGATCAAGCTTAGTTCTCCTTGAAAAAATCTATGAATCAAACAAGAATAAACAGTTTCAGTAAAACGTAATATATTCCAATGCTTCCTTAAAAGCGATTACTGGTTACTTGCGTCTAAGGAAATATTTCTGTAACCTGCTTGAAAATCAAACTGCCATTTTGTATTCTCTTCCACCTTGATTACCTTATCCTCTTAAGAATCAGATCGTAAATTCGTGCCCCCACGTTGCAGGGGGAGAGGATAGCGAAAGAATTATTTTTAAAGATTATTTTTTCTAGTGTATTTTAGGTCATTATAGTGTTAATAAGCAGAAGAGAATGGAATATTCAAAGATAAAAATACTTTGGGTCTTAAAGGGATAAGAATGTTTAACTCGCACAATAGTGTGAGCTGGGTCTTAAAGAGGTATTGATATTTTCAAAACCGAGACCATTACAAAAAATTTATCATTGTGTCAAACATGCATTTCCTCTTCGATACAGATTACAGATTTAGTTACGAAAAAAAAATTAAAATAATTCTAAAAGGTAAAACTTACATAATACACATTGAATCATTTAATTTTCCTTAAATGTCACCTTCATTCTCTTAGCAACTGTTTATATAATTTTTGAAGATAATTACTTTTGAAAATGTATTCAAATATCAATAAAACAAAGAGTCATTAAAACACAAGACAATCGTATAATATCAATCGATAAATCTGCAGTAAATTTACGGGACAAGTCAAATGGGAAAATTATATAGGTGCTAAATAGACAATAGTGCAAAATTTTATTTTTGGCCTTGCTAATAGGTTATAACAATGACAAAATACTTCAACAAAATCATAAGAAAACGAAAATATAACCTTTGAAAGAAAAATAGATATTTTATAACTAGAAATGAGAAACAGAAGTACTTTCTCGGAAAATATTATCTAATAAAATAAAAAGTACTAAATCATAAATTTCATGAAACAAAAAGTATATAAATCATTTTTCTACAAAGACAACCTAATTATTAATTATAAAATAACTTTTTTGGCTTTCTGAGAGAGGTAAATTTGTCAATAATTTCAGTGAAACCAAATTTTTCAGAGATTTCGGATTCCATAGAGATGATAGTCAAATCTGAGCACCTTGTGTCATATTATTTCTCAAGTAACTAAGCCACAAAACCAGGTAAGACTTTTAAAATGTCCATGTTGCTAGAGCAAAATTTGGAGAGCGGAATGAAATAATTTTTTATTATAATTTATAATATCGTAAATGGTAATTTTTACCTGGAAAATATTTTTGAAGGAAGTTATTTGATTAAAGAGCTATATAGCCTCTATATTTTTCACAATACTTTCTTCCTCCTGTACCTATAACTTAATATGTAGCCGCGGTCAACGTCATGGACTGGAGTGTCATAGATCAAACCTAGAACCGCTGAAGCCCCACGTGCAGAGGGGTCGATTCACGTTAAATCTGTCGAGGCTCAAATTTTCTCCCGTTGTTGTAGTGTGGAAGTCAGGAAAACGGGGGTTTCAGCTCAAGTGTCATCTTCATCATTTGACCATGGTTCAAAATTACATGGTACATCGCCAATAGCCCTCGTGTAGCTTCGTTAATAAATACACTTACTTGGAAATATTGTGAAACTCATATAGAAAGCAGAATATTGAAAAACACTTTGACAATAAAGGTAAATCTTTCATTTACTGAAGGGATCACGTGATCAAGAATTGCAAAATACACTACTGGCCCCACAAAATGAAACACCAAAAAGGACTAGAGATATCACAGCGAAATTTATTTGGCAAATAACATGTTGTACAAAGATCAAACGATTAAAATTACAGCCTCTTGTGACGTGTGGATGATGACAAAATCAGCAGTTAGTGTAGCCGCCATTGTTGACTATAACCACTACCTCATGCCTCGATATAGAATCAAAGAGGCTTTCGATATACCCTTGGGGGTAAAGCAGCACATGCTGCTCTCTCATAGAGGAAAAGTTGATCTGGTGTAGCAGCGGGTGGTGTATCACGGGCTAGTCGTTGTGCAAGCATGAACCACACGTTTTTTCGTTTGGCGATAATTTGGGAGAACAAGCAAGCGAAGGAATCAATTCAATCTGATCGGTAAAAAGAACTCTTGAACATTGTGTGCCACGTCTGGTCACGAATTATATTGATGGAATATGGCTGGAGGCCAGCGCTGAATATATGGGAGGACCACGGGATCCAACGCTTCAGAGATGTAGCTCTGGCTGTTCAGTGTACCAGCAATGCGTACCAGAGGGGTGCGGCAGTGACATTTAATGCCACCCCAAACCATGATACCTGCTGCAGGATCAGTGTGGCTATACATAACGCAACAGTTCGGCAGCCTCTCACCACGGGGTCTCCAAACTCGAATCCGACCATGATGATGTTGCTGGCAGAAGCGAGATTTGTCAGTAAACACAATGTCGTTCCATTCCGCTGTCTATGTCCACAATTCATCGCACTATTGACGGCACAAACGCCTATGGTTTCCAGTTAAGGGTAAACGAAGCAATGGACGCCTTTGGGACATTCTACTCTGTAGTAAAGTGCGTCGAATGATACGAGCGGACACCGAATGATGTGTAACAGATTGAATCTGTTGTGCTATGATTCCCGATGTGACTGCGAGATCCATCACTGCCAAGCGCACAATCGACCTGTCATCACGAGTAGTGGTGTAACGAGGTAGGTGCGATCAGCCCCGTTGGCCCATAGTTTTCTCCTGCATCCAGCGTTGATAGATCCGCAGCGTTCACCGATTTCTCTAAAGGACAATCCGCAATCCCTATAGGCTACTATTCTTCCTCCGTTGAATTCAGAAACTTGGTCAAAGGACGGTCGATGTCCTCCACATGGCATAGGTAAACTGCTTGCGCAAATAAAATCTACCACACGAAAAAAAATTGCCGTGCTTTTTATCGCCAATTTGTTATCCCCTTATATAGCACTTGTGAATGTTGCTGCGATCGCTCGTGATGTGCGTCTGCGCTATAATGAAAAGGATTTCGTCGCCGCCAACTCATGATGCGAATTTCACATGCTTTGTCTGCTTTCTTAAGGGTGTTGCATTTTGTGTGGCCAGAAGTGTAGAAAACAGTTTTGAAATGCTGGAAGGAATTTGAAATGGGTTCATCACTGCCCTCGTATTCAAATAATGGGATCATCTTTGAGATGGGAAATTTGGGTTCAATACGGGATTTGATGTATGAGCCGCTTATGGCAAGTGTAATGCTCCAGAATTTATATCGAGAATCCTTTTTTAAAGCCCTCTATTTTCCCCTTCATGTTCGATCCATAATCGTAGGCCTGGCCACGTTTATCTTTAATTTCGAGTTGCAGAATATGAAACAGAGCTACTCTAATAGAAAATTGCACATACCTTATCCAGTGGTATAAGTTACAGGAAAAATTCCTAGAAAAAAAATTCTGAAATTCCTTACCATCAGTAGTATTTATACGTCTAATTGCATACGATTTTTGTTCTGTAAGACTAATATCTGACGTAGAGAACCATAAAGTAATATTTGGCTTCTTTGACAATGCGGGTTATCTCATTAAGAATAAATTCGGCTAAAATATTATTTCATTTTGAAAATGCTGCTCTAATTAGTGTTGAATACGTGTTTTACCTTTGCATTTACTGACATTATTAAGATGTTCGGAAAAAACTGAATCAAATTTGGCCCAAATCTCGACTGCCTTTAAAAAATATCCATACTGCCTTTAAAAAATATCCAACTTCATACTAGTTTCTCTGAATGCCAAATTTTGACTGGCTACAAATTGTATTATTGAAATCCTTCTTTCAGTGATGGCGCACCATAGCTTTTTATCCCGTTTGTAAAGATTTTGTTCCACATCAATAATACAATTTTTTTCAACCTCGTCCTTAATTCGCTCCACAATATAGAATTACGTGGTTAATAATATTTTCATGCTTACTACGGTAATCCAAACAATGACGCCAATCAGAAAAGCCAATACCTACAAAATAGATTACAAAAATATCTTTACTGAACCAATTTACATGCAAAACAAAAATACGATTTAGTTTTATGGAATAACAGATTCACGTGCGATTTATTATCTTCCCAATCACTTAAGTTTTGTTGAAATATGAACAGCTGAATTTTCCACCAATCTCATCGACCGTAAATTTAAAATCTGCTACTTGTTTGGGACTTTGTTCTACTAATAAATCAATATTTTTTGTAAAAATGTTTAGTTAAGTACACTCTTCGATCAAAAATTCGCATTCGGCTTCACTGGGAATGGGACTGTTAATGATGATCTAGCCCTTTCATCTCCTTCATCGGCCGTGATATCCTTTGATTTAGTGTTTCTATGGAACAGAGATTATAACTGACTAGCTTTCATGGCCCGGCGTTGCACGGGCTTATACCGAGGGTATAACTTAATCCCCATGTTAATTTCCTCCATTTTTTTCTGACGCCAATACTTTTGTGTGGTTTTGACGCGTACGATGTGAGTGCATGACCCGTGAGTGCGTGTCATGGCTTTGTCGCTTAACATTTTCCCTTCTCTTCACAAATTCAACACTACCAATATTATTTTTCGAAATTACTTTGATTTCTTTGTTTCTTTCCTCTCCGCTTAGCCCGGCGTTGCACGGGCTTTTACCGAGTGAATAACTTTATCCCCATGGAAATTTCGTGTTTCCCTCAGGCCGATAGCACTTATGTGCGCGATGTGAGTGATTTATTTAACTATGTCATTAAAACTCCCTTTTTCGAAATTTGTTCTTGCGTTGGTGTGGTGTTCTAATTATTAGAGATGGGTGAAAGAGCAGGTGTCGTCCTCGTCACTTGACCATGGTTGAAAATTTCGAGGTCCATCGCCAATAACCCTCGAATAGGCAAACAGTGCGAATTAAAAAATCGCTCACTCAGTTTTCAGTTCTTTCGTTGCAATTTTTTAGTCCCCGGAAACGAAAATGTAGCCTTTTTAAAGATAGTTGTATGTTGAAAAAAGACAGAAAAGTAGAAATTTTTCAAATTTCACTACTATTTTAAATATTGAAATAAAATTGTGAGGATTTTTTGAAATATTCGACACACGGGAAAAATGTTTCATGCAATTATCTTTATAAAAGAAGAAATTATTAAAGGATTGTTTTAAGTATTTTGAGTGTTTTATTAAAATTTGTTTCGAATGCATAACATACTGCCATGGAAATTCACCTTCCTTTATCAAAGTTCCTGGTATGTGTGTGATTCCTTTATATAAACGTCACTACAATTCCCTTTTTCGAAAAAAAAAAATATCTTCCAGATCTTACTAATGTCAAACAGGTTTCAGTTCTCTTTCTACTGCACGGTGTTACAGTGGCTTATTTGAGTGTGGAACTATTTTCCCCCTGACTCTCCCCTCAGATATAAGATTTATCTTCAAGTTTCTATTCATGACATATCAAAAACAATATTGCTTTAGTAAAAAAATAATAAATTTAAACAATAAAAGAAAACTATTTTGATGCTTGAGTAAAAAAAATGTCATCATTTTTTAATAATAGATAATTTTTAGGAATCTCTAAAATAATAAAATAATTTTCAGGTTTTCATTAATCAATCAATAGCTACTTACAGTTAGCTTAAAAATGTCTCTAGAACGTACTGATTGGAAGGAAATCCAAACTCTCTTTAAATAACCGGATATTTATTTACAAAACCTATCTTCACCCCATCTTAACGTATGCATGCCCCATTTGGGGATCCGCCAGTAACACACAATTAAATGATATTCAAAGACTTCAAAATAAAGCGCTTCGAGTCATAGCCAGAGCTCCCAGGTACATCCCAAGATCTGTTCTCCACAAAGAACTTTGTGTTGAACCCATCCGCACCCTAATAGCGAATCCCTTTCCTCAACTTTCCATTCTTCATGAACCAGCCTCACCTCATGTACCGTTTGTCTCATAGCGCAACGAAGATACTACCTGATTTCTAAGAATTCCACCCCCCCCCCATGCTGTTAAACGTAACGAAAACCCCCTTTTCGGATTGAAGAACGAAACGAAAAAGCTGTTTTCCGTTTACGGAAACTATGTTCCACCTCCCACCACCACCTCCTGACCGCCGAAGCTAGTTTTAGCTTAGGCGAACCTATCATTCTCACTTTATTTACTCCCTTTCTTAGGTATACCGTGTAACTGAAGTAGAAGCCTAGCTACCGCTAGGCGGGCACTGAGGACAAATATTTATTCCAGGCTCTAGAACGTATTTTTATCCAAAATAATAGGCGATATACCTTTTATTAACAAATAATTAATTTAATAAGGAAATAATAGAAATATTCATTTGATTTTAAAAAATATATTAATTTAAATCCACATTATATATAAATAATAATAAAAAAAATTCTACAGATAGCTCTTGAAACGTTTGGATGTTTGATTAAACATATGTAACTGCTAAGAAAAACACTATGTGAAAAACCTAGTTATAAGTACACATTCACTGAAAAAAATCATTCAAAAAGAAAATAATACTATCTGATAAAAACATTTAATTTTTTTAGTTTTTTCCCGGAAACGAAACTGTAGCATTTTTAAAAATAGTTGTATGCTGAAAAAAGAACAGAAAGTATAAATTTTTCAAATTACAAAATTTCACTACTATTTTAATTCTTGAAGTAAAATTGTGAGAATTTTTTGAAATATTCGACACGGGGAAAAAAGTTTCATGCAATTACGCATTATTTTAAAGTAAACTATAAGTTTTATGAAAGAGAACAAAAATTTCGATACTGATAAATATTTTAAAAATGAATCTCAGAAATGCATTGAATGCATTTTAATTTTAAAAAAATATATTAATTTAAATCCATTATGAATAAATACTAATAAAAAAAATTCTACAGATAGTTCTTGAAACGTTTGGATATTTGAAGAAGAAAAAAATAATTTACGGGTGGGAAAAATAAGCAGAAATGAACAAAATCGAATTGTTGAAAAAGATAGAAATTACTTTGAATGATTAAAAATAAAAAAAACCCTTTTTTATGGGAAAAAAAAAATTAAAAGTACATTAAAATAACAGAGGATCATGTTAAAATAAGTATTTATCAGTAAAATTAATTTACATGGGAAAAATTAGCAGAAATGAAAAAAAAAGAGATCCCAGCGATTCGAACTCGCAAACACACTCTCTGCTTTACGGTGTAAATGAAGCGAAGCGCGCTTACCGACTGTGCTACCGTGACCCGTAATGAAAATTGAAAATAGGCAACAATAATGAATGGAAGGACGAAAAAATTTTTTCACTCACATTTTTTTTTTTTTTTTTTTTACTCGCCAAAGTTACTGATTGCCCCCTGTTTAAGGCAAATTTTTTTTAGTGTAACCCTTAGTTAGATGCGGTGGAAGGTCAAAAGTCATTGGCGCAAAGCTAATTTTCGACGCCAATTTTTGGCTAAATGTAAAATCGCGTATTTTGAATTATTTTAAAGATCATTACCTTCATTTTAAGGGCATAATTTTTACGTTAATGCTCTCAAACATCACCAACTATTTGCAAAAATAACGTACTTTGAAATACAAAATGTACAAAGTACTACTTTTTAATTTATTTCTCAGAAAAACATAAGTTTACGAAAATCACAATTTTTTTTTTAAATCCGTAATTTTGAAGCAATTTTTTCAATCTTCGTATATGTTACGGATAATATTACTGTACACACGGAAAAAAGGTTTTGTGAGATTATCTTCATAAATGACGAAGTTATTGAATGTGAAGTAAAAATTAAGACTACTTTTTAAAAATTCTTTAAAAAAAAAGTTTTGGGAATTTTATTTTTTAAATGAATGGATCTAAAAGAGAAAGGCTTGAAGTTAATTAGTGTAGAATATCGATTTAATAACACGAAAAGTAATGTATGGCGACGCAATGTCCAGTAGGAGAAAAAATTTAATACAAGTATGAAAAGATCGACCGGCGGGTTTCTGCGAGGCGTACACCCTCCTTCGCTTTGACCACGCACGGTAGTGCTGCAGTTATAGTCTTGAGTGTAGCGGGAGCTCTGCGCACTCCGCCACAAGCGCAGTTAACGAATGTTTGGTGTAAAATCGCGTATTTTAAATTATTTTAAAAATCATTACCTTCATTTTAAGGGCATAATTTTTACATTAATGCTCTCAAACATCCCCAGCTATTTGCAAAAATAACGTACTTTGAAATAAAAAATGTACAAATTACTACTTTTTAATTTATTTCTCAAAAAAACATAAGTTTACGAAAATCACAAAATGTTTTTTAAAATCCGTAATTTTGAAGCAATTTTTTCAATCTTTGTATATGTTACGGATAATATTACTGTACACACGGAAAAAAGGTTTTGTGAGATTATCTTCATAAATGACGAAGTTATTCAATGTGAAGTAAAAATTAAGACTACTTTTTAAAAATTCTTTAAAAAAAAGTTTTGGAAATTTTATTTTTTAAATAAATGGATCTAAAAGAGAAAGGCTTGAAGTTAATTAGTGTAGAATATCGATTTAATAACACGAAAAGTAATTCATACCCAACGATTTAGAAATAATTTTCATAAAAACGCATCAGTTTTAACACTATTTTAAAAAATTCGAAAAAAATAGAAAATATCGTTATTTTACAAAAACAATTACACCGTGTTGTGGCGAAATAAATGATCTTTCCGATTCTGTAATTATTTTTTGTCTCATTTCGACACCAAAAATCGGATGACAATTTTAATATGGTGGAAAACGTAAGATTACCGCTCGGCCGAAACGGAAGGGAAGTTCCGCCAAGTAAGCAACCGGCAGGAGGAAAACAATTCGGCGTTTTAAGGTTTTTGATTAATATCTTTTTAACTAATTACAATATCGGAATATAAATAGGCAATACGGCTTCCCCGGAAAATTCCCGATCTTTTGGTACCTTCCGCGACTTTCTGCGTGGTGCTGTTCGTGAGAAGATAGACGCACATAGATAGATAGATAGATAGATAGATAGATACATACATACATACGTTTGTTTACCTTCGAATTTTAATAGTGTAAGATAATATTAAGAGTGCGTTTGTGATATTTCGAATGAAAGTCTTTAATAAAAAGATCCAGTGGTGAAATTCACAAAAACATTGTTTTCTTCACTCTCTATTCCTTAAAAGTTATCTTTCATAGGTTGACAAATCTCTCTTTATTTTTATATGCTTGGAAAGGTAAAATGACAAAACCAGAAATATAATTTTTTATGTTTTATTAGAAATTAATATTTATTGTGAATCATCGTTAAATACGGAAAACAAATTGCAAAAGTCTTCCGGCCATTTGAATTTCCCGACTGGTGATGGTGCTCCTCTTGTTGTAGTGAGCCAAACGGGAAGATTCGGCGGCGATGTGCTCGAAAATATCGTTCACGAAGGAGTTCATGATGGACATGGCTTTGCTGGAGATTCCAGTGTCGGGGTGGACCTGTTTCAAGACCTTGTAGATGTAAATGGCGAAAGATTCCTTCCTGCGCTTCTTCCTTTTTTTCTTATCACCAGCACGAACGGCTGTTTGGGCCTTTCCGGCCTTTTTGACGGCTTTTCCTACGTAGATATATGGACTTAGCTTCTTCTCTGATTCTGCAGTACAAAAATAAAAACAAAAACAACAATAAAACAATCCCACGGTCAAACCCGCAGGGAAAGTAGGAGGGGGGCGGAGTCCCCTTCCGAATGGAGGAGAAATTTAGAACTTCACTCGCCGAAACGAGTTTCGTTCAAGAATGCATCACACTCAGCTGATTGCCGAGTGGGGGAAGGTTGCTTTCACAGGAAAGCGGTGGGTGGTCGAGCATATGACCGAGACTGGAATGCATCTTGGAATGCCTACGATGCCTCTGATAGACATGTTCTGTGTGCGTTGTATTTGAAGGATTTTGTCTCTTGCCATGTTTGCCCATATCTAGGATATATGCCCATATATCGGGGGGATGGATCGAGTGCAGAATTTAGAGGAATGAAACCCCCTGGCAACGGAAGCACTGGGGTGGGCCGTATTTCTTCCTGAGGGATTCCACAATGATCTTCATGTTGTTAATTTCCTTAATTTTGTAGAGAGATTTGTTGTTTTCAGATTTGGTACAAATTATTATGAAAAGTGGCATGGGGGCTCCGGTTTTTCTATTAATCATGTTGTGGCATTCTTCGACACAGATATTGTGGGTCTTGAGCTCCGAGATTATTTCTAAGGGGTCTGTGTCAGTAGGAAGGCCTCTGATGACCGCTCTTAATTTTTATCTTCTGGTAGGCTAAAAGTGTGACCTTCCAGGTTGTTTTCCTTGATGTATCTTCGAATGATATGGTATGCATAGGGGGTCTGAGGGAAAACTTTCATTCTAGATCCAATCAGTTGAGCTTGAATTTTTAATTTGGTTATTTCTTGGAGGTGTTTTAAGAGAGCTGCCTGGTTATTGACGTTATCTATTGTAATGGGAGGGGTGTATCTTTTTGCATCGGCTGCACTTCCTACCGGGTTAATTGATTGTGCTGGGCCTGATACATCCATATCTGCTGGCGGGTCGTCTACTGTGAGGGCTCCAAACTGGTTACTGCAGGGAGTAATGTCGTCTTTTTTTTGTCGTTTTGCATACGACCGAGGGGCATCTTCTTTTTCCTGAGGGTTCTTCCTGGTTTTTTATTCAGGACCACTTGAAAGGGTCTTTCTATTTTTAAACTATTAGACGCACAGTTTGAAATTTGGTAAGCAGATTCCTCTCATAGGATAGAGATACACTACAAAATGTGTTTTGTGAAAATCGGCCCCTAGGCTGCGTTGCGGGGGTTCAAGGGGCGTTATTGATATTTTTTTTTGCATTTTTAATTTATTGGACGCACAGTCTTCAAATTTTGCTAAACATATTCCTTTCATAGTGTGCAATTCCCCTATAAAATTGTTTTTGTGAAAACAGACTTAGAAGTGGCGTTATAGATAATAATCCCCATTTTTAAACTATTAGACGTACAGTCTTGACATTTGATAAGCAGATTCCTTTCGTAAAGTAGATAACCGCTACAAAATGGGTTTCGCGAATATGAACTACCAAATTTAATTTCGGGAGATTAAGAGGCGTAATTGATAAATATTTCCATTTTAAACTATTTGATCATCCTGCTTGAAAATTGGTAGGCATGTTCCTTTCATGGAATAGAGTTCCTCTACCAAAGAGTAAAACGAAAATTGACCCCTAAGGAGGGTTGCGAGGGGTCAAGAGGAGTTACAGAAAAAAATTCCTGTTTTTAATTGTTAGACCCATATACTTGAAATTTGTTAAGCATGTTTCTTTTGTTGAATAGGGATCCACTAAGAATGTATTTTAAGCAAATCAAGTTCTGGGGGGTTGCAGGGGGTTACTGGGACGTATTGACAAAAAAAATTACTTTTTTCGAGCTGCAAGGACTATAATAATGACATTTGGTTTGGATTCATTTTTCTTTTGTTGAGTTGAAATCCGCTAAGAGCGGTTATTTTGGAAAACGGCTCTCAACGGGATTACGGGGATATTGATAGTAAAACTTTTGTTTTTTTTCTGTTAGATTTAGACTTGAAATTTGGCTTGCATGTTCAATTTACGGAGTAGAGATCCACTGAAAATTGGTTTTGGGGTTACGAAAGAGCAAACATCATTCTATGCTTCAATTTTAGAGATTTTTAGAAAACACAAATTAGATGAGTTCTGCCCCTTTTTTTTATCAACAGGCGACAGTTACAGGTATAAGTATATTTTTCAATACAATCGAATTCTTAATGCAGGACTTAGATATCAATAATTTATACATATATATAAGCAGTAAAAATTTATAAAACATCATGAAATTCCTAGCGAAGCGGGCGGGTAACAGCTAGTTCTGAATAAAACCTCAGAAGTCAGTGCGCTTAATTATTCTACTAATTCTATTAAATGATAGTAATTATTTTAAAAGCGTGAAGAAACTATAATAAATGTGTGTGCGAATGCCATTTAACATAAAAATAACAATAACAAGAATTTAAAGGAATTCCATTTTAATGAGAAGTACAGAAAATGTTACTTAAATTTATATCCAATGTTCAATTCACAAAGAACTTGATCAAAATAATTTTAGAAATCAATAACTAAATATAAAAAAAAAGCTAATATAGGATATATTTTGCTAATAAAAAAATGTTAAGTATAACTAAAAGCTATAATCTAAGAACAAAAGTAAAAAATTAAACACTCTCTAGAACTCATAGATTATCGAGGTTCTAGAAGAACTGAGAAATATTATAATCATATCTCTCTGATTATCGGTAAATGAATTTGGAAAAGGACGGTATTCATAGCGATACGGGAAAATTAATTTAATTCTTTAAATGACTTTAAGATATGATTCGTACTTCACACATTCTTAAATTTTATTTCACCATCATGAAGAGATAACTATAAAATTATATAATAAAACAAACTATAGTTTTTAGTTTATAACATCAGAATTAAGTCACGCACACAAAAAAAATCAGTTCAATACATAAGGCAAATGCATCCAAATGAATGAATCCGTCCAATGAACAGGCGGAATAAAAAAAAATTGAAATACAAATTAACTTACTTGGGTTTCACATTCTTAGAAGTGGAAATCTTTTCAAGCCAATGCATGATGAAGCAGGGATAAATTTAAATTTGGTGAGAAATAAATTTTTAATTTAAAACTTTAAACTTCAAGTTAAGACGTTTTGCCGAAGCTCAAAAATTTCGAATGCTCCTTCAAGAAAGTCAGCTAACGAATACTCGAAGCTGTGACCTTCTATAACTAAAGGACAGTCTCCCCCTCCCCGAAGAACTACTATTGGTCAGTAGGTCTCCAGAGGGGAGAGAGCCACTGAACATTAAGAGATTCGAAATGAATACTCAGACATAAATAGTGTAAATCATTCCCTCAGAGCATTGTAGTGTTTTGACAGCCTTTTCCTCCCCTTTTAACTTCTTTAGTTATGGGGAATCTCTTACAGGAGGTCCACGCACAGATATGCTTAATCCCCAAATCGAAATGAAAGAACCACATTCTGTATTTCATAACAAAAAAATTCGCTGAAATGTCTTTTGTAGATAAGAACTACCAAAGTAAATTTTAATTATTAGTCTAAGCGCTAGATTGCAGAATTAGGCATTTTCCGAATTATTAGTATATTTTTTCCGGTGTTTGAAATATCCCCCCCCCATATTATAATATTTTGACTTAGTGGTTGATTTGCCTTAGATGACAGAAATAAATAAAAAGTTCGTCGATATCACTTAGTTTTTGAAGGAATGAAAAATGTTACTTTGTGTAAACACTTATTATAAAAAGTATTAATTAATGAATTGTTGTCTTAGTAGCAACGTCTATGGAGCTTTTCCCTCCGTATACGTATCTATATGCATGTAAATGGTTCTTTTATATCTTAATTATGTTGTTTTACTCGCAACTTGGCTGAATGGT
Organism: Trichonephila clavata; assembly: GCA_019973975.1. Taxonomy (NCBI): domain Eukaryota; kingdom Metazoa; phylum Arthropoda; class Arachnida; order Araneae; family Nephilidae; genus Trichonephila; species Trichonephila clavata. The sequence goes on from BMAO01010246.1 coordinate 26,167, forward strand.
ACCTTAAGTTTTTTTAGTTATAAATCCATTATTTGATACTTTAATTAACATAATTTACATACAAAGAGACTCCTCCATCTTGAAAGTACACCGACGCCTTGTCTAGATGATTCATTAATTCAAAGCTTACTATTCAAGGTTTACAATTTGGTTCCGTTGTAGTCAATGATTATAAGACGGATCTGAAACATTAACTATTTAAATATGAAATAAATAAGGAAATTCAAATAGAAAAAACGGAAGCAATGCACAAACTACAAATATATTTAATATAAAGGAAATCTACTGAAAAGTTGGTATTTTAATATTTGCAGACCTAGTACATTCCCCAGGAGCTGGTATCACTTTTTATCGCGGCACCATATAGACGATAACAATTACCGCAAGTAATTTAACGCCCAGTTTCCTCCACAGAGAAGGCACCTGAGCTCTTGACGATGTGAACTTGCACTAGGATTTAATTTAAAGAGATAGCAAAAAGTCCATTAATGTATATCTAACATGTATTTAAGTATTAACAATTTTCTAATATGTGTCATGTCTCTGACAAAAAAAATTAACTCAGTAAAAGAAGCTACCTGTTTAATATTAAAGTGAAAAGGAATATTTTTAGTACATCATTAAGATGTCTCAAATAACAAAATAATCGAGAATAAATTTATGGAAATATCCAGGGAAATCGAATGAATACTGATTTTCCTTGGTCTAATATTCTCGAAAGTAATTTAATTTTAGAAAAGTAAGAGAAAAATTTACCATTTTCGATAATAAGGCCTAAAAATTCATTTTCCAAAGAAAGATTTATAGTTACGAAAATTTATTTCCAATCCCTTTAATCACGGAATCTTAAATAACCATTTTAAGAAAATTCATTATCGCAAATTATTTTTAACAAATACTATAACAACATATATTTCATGTTGGAAAGATCTACTGAACAATAAACTGATAGGGACAGGACAGTTAATATGTTAAAATACGTAGGAATTCGTAATTATTTCGAAATACATTTTGAGGAACTGAAAAATGATCACTATACGATTTACAAAAGAAGTATAAAGGTGTCTTTGTTAAAGAGAAAATTACATTATTTCAATATTGTTTAATATCAGTATATTTCATAACACTAAAATGCTTAGTATTCTGTAAAAATAATACATCATTTTCATATTCCAAGCCTTTCAATATTTTGGCCGATTTCAAAACAGTATTAAATTTTGTAGATATACTTGATCTTATAATTTTTCTTATGTATTTATTAGTCGACTGAATTATTCAAATTAATTGTGCTAATCATTACTTGAACTATATTTCAGATTAGCATTTTCTTGATTTGTGTGTGTTTTTTCCTTTAAAAATATTATTTTCTTATAAGGATAGAAATATTGAAATAATAGGTGTCTCTGATTCTTTTTTGATAGCAAAAATTTAAAATATTGTGCGCATTTTTGACTAAATATTAATTAAAAATCTAAAAAGGAACTCAAATTTCATAGGCTCTTTTTGAATGAGGTGAAAATTCTATAGTACTTCAATTTCATTTGTAAAAAAATATAGAGATATGTGCCGAGAAATAAAACCAATCGTCTAACTTTTATTCGTTACAAATTTTGAAAAGTATAGAATTGTTGTAGACATAAATATTTTAACATTTAAACATTTTTTCAGAATTCTGTACACTTTCCATTAAATTCAACGATACTTCAGCTCTTTAATATTACATACGACAGAAATGAACGGGACATGCTATTTCCTATTATGTATTTTCTGCAATAAATAAAATTCAACAGAAATATGATTTTTTTAAAAATAACAATTTCGTTACAACTTGTTCTAGTTCTATGTGCTTAAAAAAATCAAATGTTATAAATCACGTATTTGTTGGCTAAGATCTACAAACAATTCTAATTCTAATGCTTCATTTTTTTAATAAATGGATATGATCTGTGTAACAATCTAAATCCAGCGTTGACTTTTTTTTTTTTTTTTAATTTGTCATTAGAAAAAGGATTTCTTTTAAATATTTTTTGAACACTTCATATTCTAAATTTCTATAATGATAAATATTCTGCCTTTAGTAGTAATAAAATACTTATAAAATCATACTCCGTTTTGATATACATATATAATGCTTTCAAATATATATTTATTAACTCTTTTTTAGAAAACTGTAAATTAAGAAGCTCGTAAGTTTTAATTTATCCATCCATTGCATGAATGCAAATTCTATTTTAATTTCCACATCAATGTTAAAAATCTATGAATTACAATTTCGGCTTTAATTATAGTTGAAGTTGATTTAATTGGTCAGCTATCTTTAACTCTTGTAGGGTCATTAAATGATGAGCTAACTTTAAGATCCATTATTCTTTTTCTAAATCACCTAAAAATAAAAATTCATAGCACCTTCAAAGAAAATCATTCAACAGTTCCTATAGTTGAGGGGGGGAAAGGAAATGTGTATCAGAGGGGAGTGGTATACTCTTCTAAAGATATGCCAAATGCCTAAGGCCGAAACAGCTGTAAAAGATTACTCGTTATTAGAAGAAGAAAAATGATATGGGGGAATGGCATAAAAGAAATAGTTGAAATGATCTGTCAAAGATCGTTACCTACCGTGTTAAGAACAGGAAAAGAGGGGGGGGGGTATAAACTTCCCCATGGTCAGTTTTTAAAATGTTTGAACAATATGGAAGAGCAATGCTCTATACAAGTGCACGTGCTAACCTTTTAAGACAATTTGCAGTTGACGGTTATAAATAGGACATTACTTTCTCTTAAATGTGAATAAAAATTGCATAACATTCATCTTTATCTGAATTGAAGTAAAACTTTTAATTAAAATAATAGAGTTAAAACGACCATTTTAATTAATTAAAATATTTATTTGTTTTTTAGTGGAGAATATTGAAGCAATGGTATTCAATAACATATGTTACACGCTTTCATGTTTCTAATTTACGTTGCATGGTGATTGTAAAAACTTACTGTTCCTGACAAGAAATGATAATGATTTTTCCCAAATACGAGGCATTATAATTCTTTATAAAAAGTTTGACAATTTTAATTTAATAGTTTAAAATTGTTGCAGTTTTGAATTTTTACTTAGCTTTTTCTTCACACAAGCAATGCATCTAAAAAAATTTATTAATCGCAAATGGCGCGCTAGTTCTTAATTAAAAAAACTGTAATTAACATTTAAAAATATATTTGTATTTTTAAAAAAGACAATGTAATTCATTTTAATGTTAAAATGCAAGAAGGTTTCCAGTATACAAACCTGTATTTAAAGTAATTTTTGAATAAAAATTGGATTTTGAAATTTTTAGAAATATTTCCAGAATTTCGATGGGAAAGATAGTTATATTTTTAAGAGTAACATTTAACTACATTAGTATTTGTATAAGTAAATCTGTAAAAATAACAAAAAACAGAACAATGCAAAGGTTAGATTTATTGCAGTTTATTTAATCTGACTGTTATCTGCATTTTGTGAATGTGTCGTGGAACGAAAGTTGAAGTGGCGCGCTCATCCGGTAGGATAGAACCAGGTACCTTTGGATCCGAAGCCGAGTAACTTATCCACTACACCAAAATGATCCACGTGGTGCGGAGGTAGTTACTGGCTTATATAGATGGTACGCTACATACACCCCACCAGTGAGTCGGTGGAGGGCGAACGAACGATGTATTTGTTTAATCAAGCGTGTTTTTGCTGCTGCGACATGAGTTGTGACGGCTTTTGCTGATTGCGTCATATGTGAGACGACTTTGTTCATTGCGTCATATGTGAGACGACTTTGTTCATTGCGTCATATATGAGACGACTTTGCTGCGTCGAGTGGGTGCGGCGACTTTGCTGCGTCGAGAGGGTTCGACGACTTTGCTGCGTCAAGTGAGTATTGACGACTTTGCTTGCAGGTAGATGGCGCCACGACAGTTCAGAACGTTGCGTCTTTCTGAGTTCAGCCAGGGTCATCAATGAAGTAAGATTAGAACCGGTGACCTATGAGTTCATAGCCCAGTAACATGACCACTACACCACGATGACCACCGATGTGCGGAGGAAGTTACTGGCTTATATAGATGGTACGCTACAAAGTTAAGAGAATGGGTTACCATTTTCGGTACCATCCTCAAAGAATAACACCTAAAGACTCCAAACATTAAATATTTGACTAAATTTTTATATAAAAAATAAATAAAATTATTCAAGAAAATAAATGATTGATACTTATTATAATTAATACGGAATGCAATAATAAATCATATGATCAAATGTATTCTCATAAAATTTGGAATGTGCTGATAATTTTAAAAAAACTCTATTTAAGGAGAATATCGAGAGCAAATGATAAAAATATTGTTTTTTTTTAATAAAAAAATTATCTAAAATTGGAAATTTTGCAAAAACAAAAAGAACTATATATGTACAGAACCTGCTTTTTGAGTGTTTAGTATACGCGTACAAGTTCATAATATTTTAATCTCCTTAATTTCAGTAAAAATTTTATTCTAAGACTTTTAAAATTTCTAGTGTAAAAAAAGCCAACATTAAGATTTCATTCTTTTTTGGTGCATTCTTTTTAAAAGGCGTTATTTTAGTTCGGACCAATTTTCTTGAGGACGACAACATTTTTTCTATATTTCTTTTATTCTAGCTCTGTGGCGCAGATAGAAGCATGAAGCTCAAATAAACGGCAATCACATTTGAGTGATTACTCGCTCTGGTTGGTGATTTCGGCATTGTTTGGTGAGTCATCACCCCTGTTTCTAAAGAGTTCCTATGCGGGTACAGTTTGATTTTAAAAGACATAGGAATTGATCACTAATATATCGTGATTATTACTAATGAAAAATTACAAAGATAAGTACTAGAAACAAAACCTAAAACTAGCAGCTTAAAGTAAGGTTAGATAATTGCTATCAACTAAATTGAAAACTACTTATATAAGCACTTTGAAAGAAATAGATCAATACATATCTATAAAACACTTTTAAATAAGAGCTAAGCAAGGATAACTAGCCCAGAATTAGTATTCACACAAAGTGATTTTTTAAACACTAAGCCATATAAAGGATTACATTGTTATCATATGGTAATCATCAGACATTTGGTAGCGTCCTCTAGTGATTTTTGCTTGATAAAAAAAGAAATAAGAGACATAAATGCGCTGTAGATTTTGAAGCTGAAAGTGTTGAAATTTATCGTCAGGATTACTTAATGCATTCTTGTATTATTTTTGTTTTATTTTATTAAACTACCTAAAGTATTTTAAAATTCTTAACAATTTTAATTAACAGAGGGCAAGAGTCAAAACGTTACAGTCATTCAAAATCCTAACGATTGGAGGTTAAAGCTCCGAAGAGATAGGAACTCTGTTCACCCACCCAGCGATTCATCAGGGTCATTGAGATTTTTTTTCACCAAGAAATCACTCACTCTACTTTTTAAAAGCAATCGCGAATTATAAGTAATAAAAAGTGTTATCACTTTATCGGAATAAGTACATTCGTTATGTGTGGGTTACGCAAGTAAACAGTTGGCTAGAATTAAATGAGTGTGTGTGTGGGGGGGGGGGTATCACAACATGAAATCTAATATTGAGGGGGCATATACATTGTTGATATTATAAATGGGCATGCTATTTTCAAATATCCATATATTGTAAATATTAAATTAAGTATCGTTTTCTTTTTGCTATATCATAACTTATTTGTTATTAGAATCATGCTGCGGAACAGGACACCATGTAGAAAATTCTTCAAATTCTGGTATGTATTAATGGTAAAAATAGGTTATGTTGATGAAATCCTGTTTTAATTTAATTTTCTATCATTGCATTTGTGATAAATTTACCTTATCAAATAATATAACAGATGTTCATATTAGCTACAACTTGGAAAAGCAGTCACCTACCCATTTCTATAACTAATAAGTACCAATTTTTCTCTCTTGTAAATGATTTTTGTAATAATTAAAAATGTCGATTTGGGTTCAATAACAGAGGAAGACAGTTGCTAGAATACTTCAGATGAAGAGGTGTCAGATTAGGAGTGAGGAGAAGGTATACCAAAGCAGAACTTGTATCACATATTCTAAGTCCCCCAAAGCAACAAAACTATTACTAAATTATTTTTAGCTGTAGGGATCTTAGATTAGGGAATAGCAAATAAAATGGGCTATTGAAATGCCAGAAAATGAAAAATAAATGCCAGAAAAAATACTGCTATCTGTGAAGGATTGGTTGATGAAACAAATTTGATTTTCTTGAAATAACTGTGTTCAAATAAAAGGCTATTAAAGGGAAATGGTAATTAAGTGTTCAAGTTAATTAAGAATTTTTCTTTCATGGACATTTTAAAATCACACTAAAAATTTGAATCATTATGAAACTTATTCTCTTGTTTAATTTATATTAGTAATGCAATTTGTGGCTTAACTCCTGTTTTGTTCATCATGGATATCTACTGCTGTGTCTTCATCAGGTTGAGAATGTACTACCTAACAAAACAGCAGATTACAGAATTTGAAATGTTTTTGAGAAAATCATGAGCTAGTCAGATAGATGTGGATAATTTTTTTTTTAAAGAATACAATGATGATGGGTATTTTTATGAATGCATTTCTTAATTCAAACTTTTGTATGCATGATTTTATTTTGAATTAACATTTTAAAAAATCAAAGAGCCATTTCAGAATAATGTTACTGTCTTTTATCTGTAAGTTTGTGTGTTGAGATGTGTACCCTTATTTACCTAACACTCTGTTTTAGGATGGGATTTATTTTCGTAATATTTATATTGCAGTTTTTTTTCTCAGTCCTTAAAATCAAGTGATAATGATGGCTGATCATTCAATGGCTGATGTTTCTGTATCAAGTGAAGCTCCTGGAGGTTGTGTAAAGGTGAGGCAATACATTAAAATAGTACTAAATCAATATTTTTTCATTTTAAATATTCCATTGATTTTTTTTTTTTTGTTAAAAAATTCAGAAAATAAAAGTATTTTCCTTTTTAAATTGATTTATCTCAGTTGATGTTAATACAGAATAGAAATAATGGTTTCAGTATAACGTATTATAGTTTTAAAATCTTATATGGTATCTTCCAAAAGTGTAAATGAGTTTTATTTTTGATTATTCTAACTCAATATTTGTTTGTTACATTGAAAAAATATTCTTTAAATGAATGCATGTTTAATATTTACTACATTTTTGAATATATATATTAAAAAAAGCCCTTGTATTTCAACCAGATTGCTTCTTTTTTATTGAAAACTTCATGAATGCGTGACATACATTATTTTAAACTGGTATTTAAATTTTGAATACGAACTGTTTGAAATGTAACTGTTCATTTTAATTGGTATTTGAAAAGATTGGGAAAACAATTTAAATTTTTTTTTTTTTTTGTGATTTAAATTTATGAATGCTGTGGTATGTATCTAAAATCTTTTTTTAAAAAAAGAATTTATTTGTTTTTGTCTGGGATTTTGTAGAAGTAAAAAGGGACATTAGTTATTGTTTCACTAATTTTTTTCACATTAGACCTCTTAGTCGTAATTCAAATATCATGTTCATTCATTCCTGATTAGATTTGAATGTACTTTATAATAAATTATGAAAGCTTTTTAACTACCGTAATTTCGCACGTATAGTCCACAGACACGATTTTATATAAAAAAAATTTCAAAAATCGTCAGATAGTCCGCGGACTATACGTCCGAAATTACGTTATTTTAATACGGCTATATTAATGTATTTTAGAAACAAAGAACTAAGTATAAATAGAAATAAAGTACTTCCTTACTAATATACCTTCAGAAATAAAATGCTAAATACAAATAAAAAACAGTGCTTACTAATTAATCATATATTAATTAATCACACATTCTACTACATTAACGAAAACCTTCAACGTCCGATTCATCGGTATCAGAATTAAACAGTTCTAATATATTTTCGGGAAGAGTGTCCGAAAGTTCATTTTCAGCATCACTATCTTCACTGTCAGTGATTTCCTCGATTTCACTAACAATCCCTGCTTTTATAAATCCCGATCGGATAGTGGGCACTTTAACACTTTTCCAGGATTTATCGACACATTCGGCAACTTCAGTGTATGAAGCGCGTCTCATATTTCCTCCTTTTGTACAAGTATGTAAATCTTCCGACATCCAGTTCTCCCAGCAAGCACGTACGTGGGACTTGAAACTTGTTTTTTAAATTTTAGCCGTGAACAACCAGCGTTTTATCCACACTAGTGGATAGTCCGCAGCTTCAAAAATTCGCATTTTAAACACAGATAGTTCGCGGACTATACGCTCAAAATTACGGTATTGTTAAAAGTAAGTATTCTCAGGAAGAAAAAATGCACAAATTTATGTTTTGAAGAATAAATTTATCATGGTTAAATTCTAGTGACAATTTTCAGTTTTAGCAAAGACTAAATTATATTTGTAAACTTCAAGATGTGCTAAATCAAAATAAAAGTTGATAAATAATAATTATGAAAGAACTATACATGGTTATTACTTCATATGGACAATGGTATAGAGTGGTTGAAGACATTGTGCAATACCAATGGTTCTGATGAAGATATGTGTGTGTGTGAGAACAATTATTTGAATCTTTTAGAACAAAAAAAATTTTTTTTAGAGTGATTAAAAAATAATGTGGGCCAAAGATTTTGAAAAATAATTAACTGTTTAAAAAGTCTGAATTTCTGCTTTTTTCTCGCAAGAAATCACATTGTAGTTGGATATTATTACTAAAGAATAATTCTGCAGATGTAGATTGAGAATACTCACTCATGTTCATGTATTTTTCAAACAGAATTATGGGCAGGAAATGAATTTTAGAACAAGGGTGGCCAACCTGCAGCACGCATTCTACAGTGTGGCACGGTGGAGTTTTAAACAATTTAAACAATATTTTTTTTACATTTTTAGTTAAAAGCAGTTGTCTCAGACAAAAAAAAATTATTTGGAATACTCGTAATTGTGAATTATGATAGAAAATTATCATAAAGAGAATGCTGCTTCATTGTTGTGTGAGCTGGCTTTTGAAAGTTTTTTTCACTCACAATATTTTCAAATTTGAGGAGCATGTCTTAAAACATCTTGTAGAAATCAATGAACTGCCTAGAATTTTGCCCAATGAGTGCTTTTGACTCAAGAAGGAAGATTAGCTTGTGTTCTTAGCTTTTCTTGCTGATATTATGGGGTATTTGAATATTTTAAATTTAAGATTACAGTAAGAAAATTATATTTTTTCTACTCAAGTTAGTTATGTCTTCTTTTGTGAACAATCTTTTTTTTTTTTTTTTGTTGGAATTTAGGAGAAAATGATTAACACATTTTACATTAATGCAAGAACTATCTTCCAAGATCAATAATGCTCCGATCTATGATAGACTTACAATTTTAAAATAAACTTTTGCAGGATTCATTCAATGCTAGGTTTCCTAATTTTCAAGATCATATAAAAAAATGCTGATCTTTTCAAAAATCATTTTTAAATTTCTCAGCAAGATGTTAATTGTTATCCACCTGAAATCCGAATCGAAATTATTGACCTACACCACCAAACTACACCGAAAAGCAAATGCAAAGAGCTTATTTCAATTGCATGTTATCCCAATTATACTGGATTTTGGACATTTCTACAAACAAGCAATTTTTTAAAATTTACACGATTTAGTTGCCAGATATTGTTATAGGCTTGGATCAACCATATGCTGTCTATTATGAACATAATAAAATCAAATTATTGCTCAAAATTTACTGCTGTGCGCTTAAAACAACCTAATTTTGTTAGTATTTTAGAGAAACTAATCCTAATATATATGATTTGTTAAAAAAAAAAAAAAACAGTCATTCAAAAGTTGCATTAATAATTATTTAAAATGAAATGTTTCAAGTAATTGATTTTTATTTTATACCTAACCTGACTGATTGTGCCTGTAAAAAGTTTATTAACAATAAAGCCTAAATTTGTCTATTGTTTTATTTATTATATTATTTTTAAATTTCTTTTAGATTTGCATTAAAAAATGAGCTATTTGGGTAAGAATCCTATAATAAGCATATAAGTAACATTCTTACACCTTTTCATACTTTTTTTTGTTCTAAAATTTGGAAGTGGCATGCAGAATTAGTTTTTATCAGAAAGTGGCACTCTTTCCAAAAAGGAAGTGTGTCATTTTAATCCACCCCTGGATTAGAATGACACATATTGCCTGATTTTAGAGCAAAAATTTATTTTTCAAAATCTGAGATAAATCTTTAAACATATATATTTTCATTAGTAGCATGTTAACTTAATTGTGTTGTATCTTTTTGTCTCATTTCATTTGTATCCAATTAATCAGCAAAATGAGTTAAATTGCAACCTTTTGTTATTTTTCAGGTACAATCCATAAGGGTTTACTTTGTTTGAGTTAGTGAAAAATTTATGATCCCCAGGGATCTTTTCTTTCACCTGTGGAATTTGCTGACTTTTTAAGCTCAGGTGATCTACTCACAGGAAGCTCTGGTTATTTCTTTCTGTTTTCAGTTCTCTCTTTAGTGTTCAGTATATTTTACTTAGTGTTTGATAAGATATATATGCATATTTGGTGCAACTATTTATGTAGTATACTCAGTTGCTAGTGAATTACAGTAATTTGTCTCTGCATGTGAAATATGGACGTTGTACTGATTAAATATTCCAGCCAACATTAAACTAGAAACTTTTTTAAACAGAATTTTCATAAACTTCTTGCTCAGTGACATTTTTTCTCTATCCTTAGAAATACATTATGTATTGGCTGTATTTTTATTAACGTTTTTTTTTAATGTAAAACAACAGCAACAAAAAACTGTGCTGTGATTTAGAAGATTGGTTGAAGAGCATTGATAAAAAAAAAGCAAAATTATCATCAACAATTTCATTTATATGTGGTGTAGTTAACAATTCAGTTCATTGAAGTTTAATTGGGAAAACAATCATGTAAGGATGAAAAAATATTCAATCAAATGCATATTTCATATGCAATCAAATGAAACTAATTAAGCATGCTCTTAAAAAAATTAATTTTTTACAGTCATATTTTTTTTGTTCTGATAAAAGTCACATTTGAATTATTCATTGTATTATGATTAATGTGTGTACATGTTTGTGGAGAAAAATTTCCATCATTTGAATACTCGGTACATCTATAAATAATGATGTAATGATGAGTTGGTAAAGGTTTCTTCCATACAAAAAAAATAATTCTGAATTTTATTATTTTTTGCTTCCCAAGGCAATAATTTAATTTATAAAATTATTAAATTTATGGCTAAATTTTATCCACCGAATATTTATGTCAATACAAAATTGAATAATACATTGTTTTAGGAAGACATATATATTATTAGAGGAGAATGTTATTGGAAAAGTTGGATAACTTTGGTAATAAGCCGTTGAAGGTAGAGATGAATCACATCTTTTTTTCTAAGTATTTAAAAGAGTTCTATTAAAGAGAGAGCAGATTAAAGAGTTAAGCAATTATTTTAATGTTGTTAAAATCTTGGCATGCTTTCAAATTTTATGACTTGAGATACTTAATTAAAATATATTACATGTGAATTTGTGAATAGTTTATAAGTTTCATTTATATTTAAGAATATTCAGTGTAATATTTCAAGAGTATATTATTATATATTATTTCAACTGGAATGTTGTAAAGACAAATGCAAAGTGCAGTGATATTTTCTCAAAAAATTAGATATGAATAAACAATTTTTTTATACTCTTAACATTTTTCGTCCCCAAACCAAACTTATTTTACATAGTTAATTGTACATTTTTTCCTGATACAAAGTTGAATTTTTATTTCACAGACTAGTGAGAGCAATTGGCTTTCTCCAAAGTTCTCTGTCTCTCTTTCTATATTAAACCTTTTTACACAGAACATAAAGAATAAGAAAAATTTCTGAAATAAAAATTGCATTGATTAGTAAGATATTTAAGCACCATAAATATGCTTTAGAATAAATTGTTTTTTTTTTTTTTTTTTTTTTTTTAAATAAAAGGAAATTGTTTTTTGAAACTTAATTCTTTCTAAATGTGAAATGGGTTAAAAGCTACTGAAATGGTGTTTTTAAATAAAATGAGAAATATTGTGAAGACATTTCAAATTCTTTTCTTGGTGATAATCAAATGTTAGTTAAGTAATACATTTTGGAAAGATTTTTGGTTGCTGTACCTAATGGTCATAGTTGTAGACTCATAGCTGGTGTTGTCATGCTGTGAGTTTTTAGACTGGATGCCCCTGAAGACACTGCACAGAAAGATTGATGCACAGTAAGTTTGTTGGAAATTTGAAGAAAGGAAGGGTGCCAGCTGTGAGAGGTCGTCCTTGTCATTCAACAATTTTTCAAAATTAAGAAGATTTTCATTAATAGCTCAAATATACCTACAAGGTGCAACATTAATAAAAAATTAAGAATCAGTGCATTAAATGTATTTTAATATTCAATATGTTAAAAATATATTTAATTTAATAAGTTTATATACATGAAAAACAAATGAGTATCTCATACTTTTTATAAAAGTTCATATAACTACATATGAAAAATAATTTGTATCCAAGCAAAACCATAATTCTTAAAGAAAAATAATCTTTTCTCTTTACTGTCTTGTTAAAGTTTCACATTCCATGCTGTATAACATTTTATTCAGTTTATTTTAAATTTTAAAATACTCTGTCAGTCTAAAGGATGTAAGTTGTGTTATTTAACATATTTTTATGTACTATATAAAATTTAGAAATTTTGAAAAATATATTTTTTTTTGCATTAAGTATTAAGAAAGCAATAAAATTTTTAATTAAACTATGTATGTAATTATTAAAAACAATAGACAGCTGCTTTTTTATGAAATATTTTCCTAAAAATGCTTACTGTGGTAAAAGTTATAAAGACAATAAATTAAAATTGAATGAGTTGAAGTGTTTTAAAAAGTTAAACTATTTTTGTAAGTTGCATTTTGTGGTTATGCATTCAAGCAAGTTATATATTCAATTCATTTCTGTAAATTTTAAAAATTATTTCAGAGTGTGAAGGAATAAAATAACATATTAACAAAACCTTGATGGAAGATTGAAATTTAATTTTGGGCTACAAAATAATTCTGTAATGAATAATATACAATGTAGTGAAAATAGCTTATATAGGATCTAATAATTTTTACTTTCATTTGTATGTTATCCACTGGAGTGAAACAAGCTATTCTTTCTTTTTAAGAATGCTTTACTTGATTATAAATGATATAAGTTATTCATATATTGTTATTCAATGGATTATATATATATATATATAATAAATGTTATTGTATCATGTTTTGTGGTATCAGTTGCTTATCAGTATTGGGAATTTGTATTTTTTAAAATTTATTTTTATGTGTTTGTAGTTAATTGGTCTTTGAAAGTCACAGTTTATATCAAAAGACTTCTTTGGTATTCCATTCACTTATTCATTTAGATTTTTCAGCAAATTTACTTAAGAGTTTGTTTTAAAATGGCAGTTTTCCTTTTTCCCATATGCACATCAACTTAAAAACTTATACTTAATCAGCTTCGGATATCTTTTGAAAGTATCTAGATTATAAATTCTTGAATTGTATAAAATACAAAAATATTAATTTTAAGCTTTCTTAAGTTTGCTTAGGAAATAAATTGGTTTGGTAAATACAAAAACATTTGAAAAGGAATCTACACACACTGTTTAATTTAATCATGCCAGTATCATATTGGAATTTAATGATTCAAGAAATTGAAAAGTGAGCAATTTTTTTCCCCATAAATAACATTTTTTTACTAAACATTAAAAAAAAAGAGAGCATAATTGTTTAAATTGGTAATTTAGTATGTTCCTTTTTAAATTTGCAAAGTTATATACTGTGTTAGTAACATAACTCAACTAGAGTGCTTTTTTCCCCTCTTAACTTAATTTTTAGGTCCATTTCATTTCTTACTTTAATAAAGCAGTAAATGTTGGTTTCATGGAAAAGATTTACTAAGTGGATATCTAATGTAAATTGTAAAAGTGATCTACTTCTTCATGGAGCAACTTTTATAGATGTTGATAAAAATTAAAATATTGATTTAGTTAATATGTTTCTGTACTTGGTAATAATTTATTTGCATATCTGATTTGCTCCTTTTTTTGTACTGTAGAAAAAAAATAATTTTGGACATGCTTGTTCATTAACAGTTAGTTTGGTGTGCTTGCTATTATAATTAATCCTCATTCGTTCCTAGTGAGCTTACTTCAATATTTTAAAAATAATATAATTGTTAATTTGATTAAATCAAATTACATTATGCATTAATAATGGCTGAATTGATTAAAAAAAGAGAATACATTTTTTTAAAACAGCTTTTATAAACCAACACATTATTTATTATAATTTCTAACCTTCAACATTAATTCAAGAAGGAAGAAAATAATCAATTTTATGAGTATGTGTCAATTTTATTTATGCACCTATACTAATATACTCATTTTCTGAATTAAACCGAATCTATACAAATAAACTTAAAAATTACTTATCAATTGGATGTGAAATTGAAAAAATTATTTATGCTATAATATTTGTTTTATAGAGTAGAAAATGAGAAATAAAAAATAATACAAAATGGATCTATGAAATTGTACAGAATATGAAATATGTCTTTGTTTTACTTGTTATATGGAAATATGTATTACAATAGTACATTCTTCTTACCTTAGGGATTTAGATTACAAGACATAAATAACATATAGCATATAATATTATTCATTATACAATTTAAAAGACGTTTGAGACATTCAACTACGTGTAAATCAAAATATAAGTTGAAGAAATCTTGTCATTCAATTGATTGATAATTTAGCAGCATTGCACATCAAAGTAATCATTTTTAAAGTATTCTACCTTGCGATTTTGAACCAAGCTCAACTGAAGAGGATGACACCTTGGCTGACATCCCATGTAAGTAATACAAATCAAAGTGCTCTTAATTCACAGTTGTAATGCCAAGTACTTTTGATTTCAATCCTAATAAAAGAGCTTCAATAAAAAATTTGTTTATCTTCTGACTTTTCATAATATTTACATTCACTCTTGGGATTAACATATTTGAATTTGGTTTTCATTAAAAAAAGTGCTTTTGAATTTTTTTCTATCTATTTTGAGTTCATTTTAATAATAATAAAGATGTTAACTAGACAATTTTCTGGAAAAATTATTATACGAAGGAAACTTAAAGAATCTTTTTGAAAGGTATTCTCTATTCTCTCTGTGTATATATTATGCTATTATACTTATACCAAAATATTTTATCGGCTTAGGATTATTTTTTTTCATAATCAAACTAAGATTCTTGATAGTAAAAATAAGTATAAGGTTTAACTATACATATATGTATGATCTAAGGCAACATAGCATCATTCAAATATTCTGCCTGTTGCAAAGCACAATTTTTCGTGATGATTATCTTGTAAGCAAATTTTTTTGTATGTAAAAATTTATTAGAATTTTTATTAAAGAGTTTATGCTGTTTTTTTTACTCCTCCTCCCCTTTCCAAAATAGCGTTTATACTTTAATTCTAAAGTCATCTGAGAAATTTTAAAGAAAGATGGCTAGTATTTTTCGTCACAAGTACAATATATACTTGAATTCTCTATTTCCATTGAGTATCACATAGCACTGAGTCCTTTACTCAGATTTCTCGAAAAAAAAAATCTTCTTAAAAAAATTAGCAACTTTTGTGTATGTCTTAGCTAAAAAAATTTAAAACACTGTGCACACACACAAATAAATTTTATTTATCTACAAATGTGTCCAATATAAGACCTTTGCAAAACACTGTAGTACATTATTTTTACAACATTTATTTTTGTAATGTCTAGCACTCCATATCATGTACACAGTATTAAAAGTTTTTCACTCTACAATTCTAAGCACATACAACCAAATACTTACAGAATTATTTTTTAAAAAGAAATATGATTTCTGAATTAGAAATTTGTTAACATATACAGTATTTCTTACATTATTTCATGCAAAATTTTGTGAATACATTCTGTACAAGAATTGAAGCATTTTGGTCGATCTGGTAATGTTTAAAAGAATCAAGAGTATAAATAAAAATTTGTCATTCTCAGATAAATCAACCAAATTAAACAATTTTTTTGAACACATAAAAGTTTTATTATTGCCTAATTTTAAATTTATATCCATCTAATTTTATAATATAAATTATTTTATTCAATCTTTAAAATTTTCCCCTTTTGTATAGCTCTAATTATGATGAATTTAATGTTTTCAGTGTATTATTTTGAATATTGTCTAAGTATTTATTATGAGAATTATAAAAATTTTATTCAAATTGCTCAACATTTTTCAGATAGTTATCAGATAGCTTCAGACTGACCACCTGATTGGGGCATGTGCTCATGAACAAATACTGAGACGGACACAGGGCTTGGCCCTTATGGGCTGTTGCGCCACTGAGTTAAATTATTAATGTAATTGATACTCAAAGTTGATATTAATAGTGAATTAAATCAATTTTATTTACAACGTACTACGAGTCCAGGGCGAATCTTAGGGTGTCGGCCGCCCCTCTAGAGAAATTTAAGATTTTGTCTAATATTTAACGTTATAAACTCCTGTGCCTCTATAGGAGAAAAAATTAAACATTAACAAAAATGCAAATTAAATTTGAAGTGCAAAACATTATTTTTGGCCAGCTAATAGGCTATAACAATGACAAAATACTTTAACAAAATCATAAGCAAACAAAAATATTACCTTTGAAATAAAAATAGATATTTTATAACTAGAAATGTGAAATGGCAGTATTTATTCGGAAAATATTATCTAATAAAAAAGTATTAAAGCATAAATCTCGTGAAACAAAAGGTATATAGATCAGTTTTTCTACAAAGACTACCTAATAATTAACTCTAAAATAACTTTTTTGGCTTTCTGAGAAGTAAAGTTGTCAATAATTTCAGTGAAATCAATTTTTTCAGATTTCGGATCCCATAGAGATGATTGCCAAATCTGAACGCCTTGTGTCATATTATTTCTCAAATGACTTTTAATTTACTGAAACTTCTTTTATTAGAAGCCACAGAACAAGGTAAGATTTCAAAAAAAAAAAAAAATTCTTATTGTAAGAGCAAAATTTGGAGGGGGGTGGAATGAGATAATTTTTACTATTATTTATAATTGGTTGTTTTTAATTGGAAAAATATTTTTGAAGGAAGTTATTTCATTAAATAGCTGTACACCCTCACTCTCTTCCTTCTTTACCTGTAACTTAATACATGTGACCACGGTAGCCTATCTGTCAACGTTATCGACTGGAATGTCATGAGTTCGATCCTAGAACCGCTGAAGACCCACGTATAGAGGCTGGGGTAGCCAAGTGATCAAGGTATCAGGTCATGGGAGGCATGTCATGAGTTCCGAGTCCAGTACCACTAAAGACCCGTCGTGTAGGGGTGTGATGCACGTTAAATCTGTCGAGAGTTCAAACCTCCTCCCGTTGGTGTGGTTTTTTGGAGAGGGGGGGGGGCTCTTGTAGACTTGTAGCTGTGGCTGGTCAGTGTACCAGCAATGCATACCAGAGGGGTGCGGCACCGAATTTCAGAGCCATCTGAGATTCATCACGGGTAGTGGGGTAATGAGGTGGGTGTGATCAGCTCCGTCAAACCCATCATTTCCACCTGCATCCAACGTTGACACATCCACATCGCTCACCGATTTCTCTGAAGAAAAATCCGCAATTTCTATAGGGGGGGGGGCACTATTCTTCCTCGGTTGAATTCAAAAACTTGGTCAAAAGACGCTCGATGTCCCCGCAAGGCATAGGTAAACAACTTGCCAAATAAATACCACCGCACAGTAAAAAAATTGCCATGCTTTCTATCGCCAATCTGTTCTCCCCTTATCTAGCATTTGCGCTACGGTCACTCGTGATGTGCGTCTGCGGTATAATGAAAAGAATTTGCTTATTTCATCGCCGCCAACACATGATGTGAATTTCACATGGTTTGCCTGCTTCCTTCAGGGTGTTGCATTTTTTGTGGCCAGCAGTCTTGAAGTGCTGGAAGGGATTTGAAATGGGTTCATCACTGCCCACGTATTTAAATAAACGGATCTCGCGTGAGATTTGAGATGGAAAATTCGGGATCAATACTTAAATCTCTAGCAAGTATTGTAGCTGAATCGACAAATATTCTAAATCTATCGTCAGATCCTTGGAAAACTAAATATCTTTAAAGATTATCTCAGCCTTCAATGCATTCCGTGATATTTAATTTAGGATTTTGAAGCATTTTACTCAATATATTAATTCTTGATAATAAATCATCCCAAATTAAAATTGAACACAAAAATTTAAATGTTTCAAGACCTAATTATGGATTCAACACCCAATTTTTTTCCTGTCTTTGGTGGTATCTTCAATTAAGGCATTTAATGCGGTAATAATATTTTTGAGGTTTTGTTTTAAAGATCTAATAGACGCGCGCGAGGATCAGATACGACTTTCCTGGCTTATTTCAGTTAACGATTTTAAAATTAGACTTTTCACGTGTTCTTTATTAAATCTCTTCGATATAGGGGCTCGGAAAAGTAATTATAAACCTCTTGTACCATATCAAGTAAACCAGAAAATTCACCACTGGAGTGGGCAGCGTCATTAACGATGAGATTTGATGTATGAGCGCTTATGGCAAGTGTAATGCTCCAGAATTTATATCGAGAATCCTTTTTTAAAGCCCTCTATTTTCCCCTTCATGTTCCATCCATAATCGTAGACCTGATCCCGTTTATTGTTAACTTCGAGTTGCAGAATATGTAACAGAGCTACTCTAATAGAAAATTTCACATACCTTCTCCAGTGGTATTAGTTATTGGAAAAAACCATAGGAAAAACTCTGAAATACCTTTCTTACTATCAGTTGTATTCACACGTCTAATTACATACGTTATTTGTTTTGTATGACCTAATACCTGACGTAGAGTCAAGAATTATAGTGTAATATTTGGCTTTTTTAACAATTGGGGTTATCTCATTTGAATAGATTCGGCTAAAATATTATTTCATTTTGAAAATGCTGTCGTAAGTAGTGTGGAATACGTGTTTTGTTATCTTTACATTTACTGATATTATTAAGATATTCAGAAAATACTGGATCAAATTTGGGCAACATCTCGACACTGCCTTTAAAAAATAACCAATATTTCTGTGACACAACTTCGTACTAGTTTCTCTGAATGACAAATTTTGACTGACTAAAAATTGTATTATTGCAATCCTTCTTTCAATGATGGCACACCGTAGCTTTTTTTCTTTCTTCTTGTTTGTAAACATTTTGTTCCTCATCAATATTACAATTTTTTTTCCAGCCTCGTCTTTAATTCGCTGCACAAAGTAGAGTTACATGTTTTAGAGTATTTTCATGCTTATTACGGTAATCCGAACAAAGATGCCAATCAGAAAAGTCAGTGCTTACAAATTGTGTTGTAAAAATATCTTTACTGAACAATTTACATGCAAAAAAAAAAAAAAAAAAAAATACGATTTAGCTTTATGGAATAACAGAGCACATACACATGCAATTTATTTTTTTCCTCAAGCTCCTTTCATTTAAGTTTTGTTGAAATATGAGCACAGCTAAATTTTCCACAAATCTCATTCGACCATAAATTTAAAATTTTCCACACTCGTTTCGGACCATATTCTACTATTAAATCAATATTTTTTTGTTAACCCAAGTACACTCTTTGCTCTCAACTTCACGTTCGGTTTCACTGGGAACGGAACTGATTGATGAATATCATGCCATTTCATCTTCTTCATCGGTCGTGACATCCATTGATTTATTGTTCGTATTGGAAAAGATTATAGCTGATAATATTATGAGTGTGTTAGTGATGTTTAGATTGAAAATCTTTAATAAATAAAATCTAGTTTTTAAACTCACAAAAATATTGTTTTCTTCACTCTTTATTCCTTTATTGTTTGTCAAATATCCTTTTATTTTTAATATACAAGGAAAGGTAAAAGTAATAAAACCAGAAATATAATTCTAAATAATCTTTTATTAGAAATTAATATTTATTGCGAATTATCGTTAAATATGGAAAATAAATTTTTTAAACCTAAATACTGAAATGTGTATCTGAAAAATGCTAAATTGATAAAAAAAAAACACCTGACTTTATAAACATATTTGTTTTCCAAATATTTCTAGTAAATTTCTAAATGCGGGGAAAATGTTTTAAAACTATTTAAAAAATTTTGAAATCTGTTGTATAAATAAATACATTTTAAATCCTTATTGTAAAGAATAAAGCAAAAAAGAGAGAGAGAGAATGTTATGACCGTATTTTAAAACAGACAATAGTAGACAATTTTGTTACTTAATTTAGGAATGAATGAATCAGGCAAAACTACAATTCAAAATGGCTTCATCAATTCAATCTTAAACGTGATACACACAGATGTTACGAAGAATCATCGGATAGATAACCTACCAACATAGAGAAAATAATAAACACGATGAGACAGGGAAGGGGCTACGAAGATTAAATTATATGAAATTACTTTTCAACTAGAGATTTGCAACTCAATTTTCTTCATTCCCGGGAAATAATTGTCGTTCCCGAGATTCCCGAAAATATATCAAAATTTCAAAAAAACTTAAAAATGATTTATTTTTGAATAAAATCAATAATAATTATGTAAAATAAGAAAAATACTGTTTTTTTCCCTTCAATTTTCGATTCAGCTTAGACTCATAAATTTTCAGATTTTTAAGCGTTTGTATTTGTATTAAAACTGTATACTATATTATATGTTCTTCCGTCAGGTGCAAATATGTGAAAATTTCGAACATTGGACACACGCGAACAGGCTGCATATAGTTTGCAGTTAGGATTGGATGGCTTTTCCAAATGCACTCCTGCTACCTGCACTATTTGCCCTTACGCTTTGCTAATAGTAACAGCAAAAGTGAGGTTGATAATAGAAATTGAATTTGGTTGAAGAAATTGACTCGTTGGAAGTTGAATTGAACCGCAAGATGATATAAGAAACGGTAGGTCAATGGGGATAAGTGGAATTCGAGGTATGATATCATTTCCCCCTCTCCTGACACCTGCTAAAATAGTGGCACCAAGTATATTCTTCATCAATTTTGTGATCTGAAGCCTTCCATTACATAGTCGAGGAGCATCGAGATTTTGCATAAGCATAAGTTTATGTGAGGGTACACCCGAAAGTTAAACGAATTTAAGAACTCCGAGGGATATGAAGTACCTTGTTCTGAATCCGTAATTGTATTCATTAATAAATATTCCTTCATTTCTCCCCTCCCCTGTAAGTCTTTTAAAATTTCAGTGTTGATATTATTGACAATGTCTCATTATTGATATTCGCACGACCCCTGATCACAATTTAAATTTTATTGCAAGCCCGGGTAAACTTGAACAATAAGATTGTAAATCCTTTTCTACTAAATTACAAAATTCTCTGGAAAGTAAAGGACAAGCTTCAACAACCCCCACGGTGGCCGAGTGGTCTAGGCATCGGATCATGGCTAGCGTGTCATGAGTTCGATCCTAGTACCACTAAAGACCCGCCGTGCAGGGGAGAGATGCACGTTAAATCTGTCGAGAGCTCAAACGCGTCCTCCCGTTGGTGTGGTGTGGTAGTTAGGAGAGGGGGTGCCAGCTCAGGTGTCGTCCGCGTCACTTGACCAGGGTGCAAAATTACGCGGACCGTCGCCAAAAGCCCTCGTGTTGCTAATCAGCGCGACGCGTTAATATTCTCTCACTCAACAATCCCCCCACACATCTACATCCAAACATCCATCCCCGATTTTCAATAGCGCCTCTGCATAATATCCCGAATCTGAAGATGCACTCTTATATTCGTTTTCAGTCTGAATTTTTCAACTTTTGCTCATAGGCTTGATGATTTAATACAGGCTCTGATTTCATCTACCGGTGTACCAATCCGGATTATTGGGAGAGTCTATCGGAAATCACCAGCCAATAAAACTACCATTCCTTCCATAATATCTGTACTATCTCGTAAATCCTGAAGCTTCTATAAAAATAATTTTAAAAAAAATTCAAATTCCAGTTTTTAAATTTTTTTTTCCGTTGCTTATATAAGACTAGCCGTTACCCACCCGCTTCGCTGGGTATTTCATGATGTTTTATAAATATATATAAATTGTTGATATCTAGCATTAAGAATTCGATTGTATTAAAAAATATACTTGTCGTCTCTTGATAAAAAAAAAGGGGGGGGGGCAGAACTTATATAGTTTGCATTTTCTAAAAATCTTTAAAATTGAAGTATAGAATGATGTTTGCACTTTCGTAACCCTATAACCAAGTGGATTCCCGCAAAACCCATTTTCGGTGGATCTCTACTCTGGAAAATGAACAGGAAAGCCAAATTTCAAGACTAAGTCTAACAGGAAGAAGAAAAAAAAAACGAAATTTTTACCATCAATACCCCCTTAATCCCGTTGAGAGTCGTTTTCCAAAATAACCATTTTTGGCGAATTTCAAATCAACAAAAGAAAAATGCAAACCAAATTCCATTATTGTGATATCCACTTTATAAATTTCAGTTTATTATGTTAAAACCAAAACAATTATTTAAATTTATTATTTTGTTTACGTGAATTTATTTGTCATTGTTTAATTTTTTGTCACCGTGAACTGAACGATATTGAAAAAGTATATTATTTTTGTACGGCTGTGGCAACAAGGAAGTGCTCGTTCTGTTTTGTTTAATTAACAGTATTCCATGAAAAAATTGTTTATAACTAGGTGAGTCTTGGACTCTAGTTGGCATGTTAATTTGTGAAATAAATGAGATTTGGTAGTATTAATAGTTTGGAATATTAATTTTCAATTCAAGAAACTTTTATTTTTACGACATCTGGCGTCCGCGACAGGACCATTAGGTGTCAATATGTTTACATCTGTTAAAGGCTTCAAGAAAGAAGACCTAAGTTATTTGTGTCAAGAGATCAATGAGGACTTACCGTTGAAGGTTACCATATCTATACTGAAAGATGTAATTTTAAACAGTTAAGAATATAAAAATGATCCGGACTGTTTCAACCGTACTAGCCACAACTGTTTCTGAAAGGCAGAAAAAAGAAGAGATAAATCGCCAAGACGAAGAGAGAAAGCGCTAAGAAGAAGAGAGAAAGCGCCAAGAAGAAGAAAGAGAACGACAAAGACAACATGAGTTGGATTTGACGAGATTAAACTCCCGGATACTTTTAGATACTCTAGATGATCAAACTCCAGAGTCAGGTAGTGTAAAAAAGAAATTTCACTTACCTAAGTTAGAATTACGCCATTTTTTGGGAGATTTAAAGGACTGGTTGCCTTTTTGGAGCCAGTTCGAATATGTTCATAATGATGTTGATATAGCACCAGAAAATAAATTTCAGTATTTAGTACGCTGTATGACCATTTGGAGTCTCAGATTAGGGCATTAGAGACACTTGGCGTAACAACGGATAAAAGCGCTGCTCTACTTCATCCTTTGGTTGAGTCATGCTTACCGGAAGATATACTAAGAGCATGGCAAAGACAAAGAGGTCCTGATTTCAATGATAGTGGCGAACCACAAGAAAGGCTTAGTAGCTTACTAAAATTCTTAAAATCTGAAGTAGAATCAGAAGAAAGGATTTGTTTGGTGATGCAATGTTTCGGTTTAAACAAAAAGAAAGACAATATTGGGTTTAGAAGTAAGAAATTTGAACCAAGAGTAAAACAAAATAAAACACCCACCGCCTCCAGTCTTTTTACCAAGCCACATACTCATAAAACCAAAAAGTCGTGTGTTTTGCGAGAAAACTCATCCCAGTGCAGACTGTTTTTCTTCACAAAAAATGAGTTTAGATGCAAAACAAAGGATTTTGAGGGAAAAAATTGTTGTTTTGCCTGTCTGGCTCCCGGTCACCCCGTCCGAACATTTCGTTCATTTTTGAGATGTGTAATTTGCGGGAAGAAACATGTTTCCTTGATGTGCGAAACAAACGAGTCAAGAAAAAATGATTTCAAGAAGACGGAAGAAGCTGAAGTTTTCAACGAGGTGAACATGTCCAACCTGAGTGTGGGTCCTAAAGTGTTTTTACAGACTCTAAAGTGCAAGCTCATATCAGATAAAAAAAGAAAAAATCGTGCGAATTGTTCTGGACACCGGTTCGCAAAAGTCTTATATTGTAAAGAGTCTTGCCGATGAAATGCGATACGTTCCTGTAAAGAAAGAAACTCTGGTACATTCAGTGTTTGGTGGGATTAAATCGAAAGAATTTGTACATACATGTTACAGAATTAGGTTGAAAAATATTAAGGACAATTTTGCATGCAACTTTGAAGCTTTGGATCAGGTAGCTATTTGTAATGATGTGAACTCCGGGCCTTAGTTAAAAGAGCTTCAAGAAAGGGATATAACATTAAGTGATGTTGGAGAAAAGCCACACAACCTGTACAAGTACTTATAGGAGCTGATCTTTTTGGAAAGATTTTAATCGGTCAGCGTAGGGTCTCACCATGCGGATTAGTAGCCATTGAGATTTTGCTTGGGTGGACTTTGTTAGGGAAAGTTCCTGATAGTAAAGTTACTACAAGCAATGCCATGTTAGTGACATCACTTTTCGCTAAAGAGTTTGACATTTCGGACTTCTGGAAACTAGATTCTATTGGAATCAATGATCCTATTGAAAAGCTGTCTAAAAAGAGCAAGAGGATTTGACTACTGAAAATTTTCTTCAAACTGTTAGGTACAATGAAGATAATCGCTATGAAGTTCATTTGCCTTGGTTAGATAACTGTGTGCCTTTACCTGATAGTTTTGAGCAAGCTAAAATAAGGTTAGACACCACAACCAAGAAGTTATTTCAGGAAAATTTGTACGATAGTTATGAGGGCATATTTTCCGAATGGCTGCGTGAAGGAATTATGGAAGAAGTACCAATTGAAGATAAAGATGTGCCTGCTAATTATCTACCTCACAGACCTGTTATCAAAGTTAGTAAGACAACTCCTATTCGCCCGGTTTTTGATGCATCTGCTCGAATCAAAGGACATCCGTCACTAAATGACTCCTTACATAGTGGTCCAAACTTGATTGAGCTCATTCCTGATATTTTGCTGCGTTTTCGAGAAAAGAAGATTGGTGTAATCGCAGACATAAACAAAGCCTTTTTGCAAATTAGCCTCTGTAGAGAAGACAGAGACTTCTTGAGATTTCTATGGTGGACAAATAAGGCTTGCAAAGACTACAGGTTTTTTCGGCATACCAGAGTAGTTTTTGGCGTTCGCAGCAGTCCTTTTCTACTAAGAGCTGTATTGAAGTATCATCTTGAACAAAATACTGACGTTGATCCTTTTGTAACTAGTATACTTTTGAAGAGTTTTTATGTGGACAATCTTGTAGCCAGCGTCCACAGTGAATTAGATTTGCAGCCAGTGATAAGTGTTTCTAATGAGTTATTAAAAAAAGGTAGTTTCATTCTGCGGGATTGGGAATCTTCACTAACAGAGGATGGAAGATCCTTCAAAACAGATCTGTTAGGCCTTCAATGGAATAAAATTGAAGACTGTTTTTCGCTAATTATCAGCTGGTTGAAAGAAGTAAATATCGACAACATTACTAAACGTACAATATTATCGGTTACTCACAAAGTGTTTGATCCATTTGGATTTGTATCTCCTGTAATGCTTTGTCCCAAAATTATGCTACAAAAAACCTGGAAGTTATCGTTCGAATGGGACGAAGAAATCACTGGATCCCTTTGACAAGAATTTTTACAATGGTTTAGGGAACTAAAAGTATTGGAAAATGTTACCGTTCCTCGCTGGATCAACGTTAATCCAAAAAATATGAAGAACTTCTCCATTCGTACCTTTTGTGAGTAGAGATGCATATGCCGCCATTACGTGTCTTGTACAAGAAGGAGAATGTGGAAAGGTGCATTTTTTAACCTCGAGATCACAAATATCTCCTTTGAAAGTTGCTACAATTCCAAGATTAGAGCTTCTTGCTGCATTGGGGGGAGCAAGATTAACGAAATCTGTGTTGGATGCTCTTGGATGGACGGATATTATATGTTTTTATTGGAATGATTCCACTAACGTTCTTACCTGGATCATTCAAGATGAAAATTGGTCTATTTTCGTGAATAACAGAGTCCAAGAAATACGGAATATTAGCCAAGCTTTTTCTTGGCATCATATTTCTGGATTTGAAAATCCAGCTGATTTACCCTCCCGAGGATGCAAAGCAAGTATTTTAGTGAAAACTAGATGGTGGGAGGGGCCAAAATGGCTTACTTTATTTGAAGACGAAGGACCATGCAATGAATATGAGTTTGATAAGATGAGATACACCACCCACCACTAAAAGAGAAAAGGAAAAGCTCAATATTAGCTTTGGTGTCTGTAAATCAATATTCCTCTGTAGGCTGGTTTCATCATCGCTTTTCAAAATATGAAAGCATTAAGAAGTTAGTGGGATGGATTTTGAGATTTGTAAAGAGCTGCAGATGCGATGTTCAACTAAGGAAAAATTGAAGTTTGGATGCTGAAGAATACAGGGCAGCAGAGAAACAAGTAATAAAATTGGTCCAGTCGGAATCTTTTGTGAACGAGCATAATGCAAAACTAAAAACTCTGAGTGCGTATAAGGATGCCGATGGAATAATACGGCTCAAGACGAAAATAATTTTCCGTCAGGATACAGAAGATTTTAGGGAACCAGCTGTTCTCCCGTCTAATCATAAAGTTGTCGAAAGACTAATATTTTCTCATCATATCAAAAATAATCATGCTGGAACTCAAATTTTGCTTAATATTTTGAGAGAACATTTTTGGATTTTGAGTGGAAGAAAAACAGTGCGTTCTGTTATCTCAAAATGTGTCCTTTGCAAAAGATTTTCTTCTAAATGTTGTGATGTTGTATCTGCTCCTTTGCCTGAAGATCGAATACGACAGGCAAACGTGTTCGAGATCTGTGGAATTGAACTGGCAGGACCTTTATTTTTAAAAGATGGAAAGATGGCGTTGGTATGCATTTTTACATGCGCCGTATATAGAGCTGTCCACTTAGAGCTTGTTTCATCGCTATCGACTGAAAGCTTTTTGCTAGCTCTACGGCGATTTATAGCTCGGAGAAGCCGATGTGAAACCATGTAGTGTGATAATGGCACTAATCTTGTCGGATCTTCCAATTTGCTTAGAAGTTTAGATTGGGGCCGCATTTGTATCGACAATTCTCTTCGTCCAATTAAGTGGAAATTTAATCCCCCTTCTTCACCATGGTGGGGTGGATGGTGGGAGAGACTAATTGGTATTCTTAAAAGTCTTTTGAGAAGAATACTTGGAAGAGCAAGTTTGGCATTAGAGGAGTTGACAACAGTTATTTGTGATTGTGAATCTGTAATCAACTGACGCCCTTTGACTTTCATCGACGAATGTGACTCAGAATTTGTTCCACTTACCCCTGCGATGTTTCTTCAGGATATCAAAAACTCTGGTGTTCCAGACTGTGATGCGGCAGATCATAAAAGTCTCAACCATCGTGTCAAATACAGGTTAGCTTTGCAGAAGGACATTCGAAAGAGGTTCAGGTCCGAATATCTTGGATCTTTGATAAGGAGGCCGGAAAAGACTAGAACTTCAATGATAACTCCCGGGGACATTGTTCTCATAAAAAGTGACAACGCCAATCGAATCGACTGGGCACTGGGGAAAGTGACAGAAATACTGCCAGGGAAAGACGGTGTGTGTCGACTCATTAAAACTTAGAACATGTCGCGGAGAAATTCTGCGTCCAATTCAGCGCGTCTTCCCTTTAGAGATCTCTTCTAATGATTCGTCTTTTCCACCATTAAAAAAAATGCATTATCTACAAAAATCGCCTCTATGAAGAATGCTATTCCTAAGTGTTCTAACGACAACTCCATGAACTACGCAGTTGTTCAAAACAAGACAAGACTAGGACGGTCTGTTAAAATTCCCGAAAGGCTGGATCTCTAATATAGTTGTTGAGCTGTGGGACTTCCACATCTCAAGGTGGGAGGATGTGAGATCCACTTTATAAATTTCAGTTTATTATGTTAAAAGCAAAACAATTATTTAAATTTATTATTTTGTTTACGTGAATTTATTTATCATTGTTTAATTTTTTGTCACCGTGAACTGAACGGTATTGAATAAGTATTTGATTTTTGTACACTGTGGTAACAAGGAAGGGCTCGTTCTGTTTTGTTTAATTAACAGTATTCCATGAAAAAATTGTTTATAACTAGGTGAGTCTTGGACTCTAGTTGGCATGTTAATTTGTGAAATAAATGAGATTTGGCAGTATTAATAGTTTGGAGTATTAATTTTCAATACAAGAAACTTTTACTTTTTATTTTTACGACAATTATTATAGTCCTTGCAGTTCGCAAAAAGGATTTTTTTTGTCAATACGCCCCAGTAACCTCTTGCTTCCCCAAGAGTTCATTTCCTTCAAATTCCTACTCTACGAAAAGAATCTGCTTACCAAATTTCAAGAATGTACGTCTAATAGTTTAAAAATAGGGATAATTATATATAACGCCCTTGAGCCCCCTCAACGCCACTTGGGGATCTGCTTTCACAAAACCCATTTTGTACGGGAAGTGTACTCTATGAATGGAATCTGCTTACCAAATTTGAAGACTGTGCGTCTAATAAATTAAAAATGAAAAAAAAATATCTATAACGCCCCTTGAGTCCCCGCAACGCCATCTAGGGGTCGATTTTCACAAAACATGGATTTTTAACCCATGAAAGGCATTTCATTATCATATTTCAAGACTATACGACCAGTAGTTTAAAAATGAAAATAATTATCTACAACGCTTCTTAAGTCCCGCAACGCCACTTGGGTTTCGATTTTCACGCTTATGAGGGGAATCCGCTTACCAAATTTCAAGACTGTACGTCTTATAGTTTAAAAATTGGAATAATTATTTATATCTCCCCTTAACCCCCGCAACACCCATTGGGGGTCAATTTTCCCAAAACCCATTTTGTAACGGATATTTACACCATGAAAGAAACATGTCTATCACTTTTCAAGCTGGTAGGTCAAGTAGTTTAAAAACCAAAATGTTTTATCAATTACGCCCCTTAATCCCCCGCAACTCTACTAAGGGAGCTATTTTCCCAAAACCCATCTTGTAGCTGATATCTACTCTATGAAAGAAATCTATGTATCAAATATAAAGACTGTGCGTCTCCATAGCTTAAAAATGGAAATAATTATCTATAACGGTTCCTAAGCCCCCGCAACGCCACTTGGGGGGTCAATTTCCACCATACTCATTTTGTAGCTGATCTCTACTCTATGAAAGGAATCTGCTTACCCAATTTCAAGATTGTACATCGATTAGTTTAAAAATGGAAACAATTATTTATATCGCAACTTAACCCCCCGTAACGCCCGTTGCGATTCGAATTTCGCAAAAAATGCGTTCTCTTAGCTGGTCTCTATTCCATGAAAGGAACATGTCTACCAAATTTCAAATCTGTAGGTTGAATAGTTCCAGAGATATCGTGATTAGTCAGTGAGTGAGTGAGTCGCTTTTCTCCTTTATTCCCTGCTGGCCACCGTAAATGCAACACCCTGAAGGAAGCACGCAAATTTCATGAAATTTACAACATGCATTAGCGGAGGTTAGATATGAAAATTATTAGAATTTCAGCGCAGACACATCACGCACGCCTGTGGCGCCACCTCAAAGCGTTAATTAAGGCTTGAACATTTCGACGATTTCAAATTCGGCAATTGTGTTTTTCAAATATCTTGTTTCGTTTCGTTGCAATCGTTTCAAAAAACGATCAGTTATGTCTCGTAGAAAACAGCGATCAGCTTTTGATCAAGTATCCGAGTTCGACAGAGGAAGGATAGTGGCCTACCGAGATTGTGGATTATCTTTCAGGAAAATCGGTAGTCGTGTTGGACGAAACCAAACAACTAATAATGGGGATATGTGACCGTTGGATGCAGGAGAATACGACGGGCCAACGTGGTCGATTGCATCCACCTCAGTGCACCACTTCACGTTAGGACTGGCAAAATGTGCGCATGGCAGTGACGGATCGCTCAGTCACATCACGAACCATAGCACAGCACATTGAGTCTGTAATGCATCATTCAGTGTCTGCGCGTACCATTCGACGCCGTTTACAGCAGAGTGGTCTGTCCACAAGACTTCCATTGCTTGGTCTAACCTTGACGCAGAGCCACAGACGTCTCCACCGCCAGTGGTGCGATGAAAGAAGGATGCGGGCGGCCGAATGGAATGAAGTTGTCTTTACTGACGAGTCACGCATCTGTCTGCAACACCACGATGGTCGGATTCGAGTCTGGAGACACCGTGAAGAGAGGATGTTGAACAGCTGCGTTATGCACCGCCGCACTGATCCTGCACCGGGTATTATGGTATGGGGTGGTATTGGATATCACTCTCACATTCCTCTAGTCCGTATTGCCGGTACTTTAAACAGCCAGTGCTACATCGCCTAGGTGTTGGAGCCAGTTGTCCTTTCTTACCTTTAGGGCTTGGCCACAGCCATAATTCAACAGGTTAATGAGCAACCACACGTGACACGCATTGTCCAAAGGTTCTTCGTCATTCACCAGATTTAATTGCTTTCCTGGCCGGCTCGCTCTCCGGATCTTTCGCTGATAGAAGGCATGCGGTCCATGGTTGCTCAATGATTGACCCAGATTACACCCCCAACTGCCACAGCAGATCAACTTTGGCAACTTTTTTTAAGTTGCTTGGACTGCTGTACCCCAAGAACACCTCCAAAGTCTCTTTGAATCAATGCTGAGGCGTGTGGCAGCGGTGATCTCCAACAATGGCGGCTAATCTGGCTACTGATTCTGGCAGGAAGCATACTTCACAGAAGTCTATAAATTTAATCATTTGATACTTGGTCAACATGTTATCTACAAAATAAATTTTGTTGGGCTATCTCTTGTCTTTTATGATGTTGCATTTACGCTGGCCAGCAGTGTATATGTTACCGGCAAAGTATGAAATCCGGCATTCTGTAGAATGCCTAAATCTAGCCGGCAATGTATGGAATGATTCCTATTTCACACATTGCCTAGTAATTGTATAGAATGCTTAATGAGAAACTGGCAAAGTATGAAATACATCTCAGATTCGTTTCGAATATTGCAAATTGGCAAGACATAAAACTTTTAACGCGTATCTCAGGTTCAGAATTTGTTAGTTGTACATTGCTGTTTGTACGTAAATGTCAAAATGCTCAATTTAACTTAAACTTGTTTAACAAAAAATTGGTTTTTTCCTGTGTTGCCTGAAAATGGAGGAGCAAGCTATAGTGTTGGTGAAGGTGTCATGGTCTATAGCAGTTGTCGGCAACCTATGTCACATGTGGCAAGCGGTACAATTCTTAGAAGCACATTGCACTACTCAACAAATTTGTAAATTTTTCAATTGTTTCAAAAATACTCTATTGTGTGGTTCGCTGAATCATATTGGTGGCTTGGTTTGTCACGCAACAGCGAAAAGGTTTCCGACCCATGGTCCATAGACATGAAACAACTATTCGACGGCTAGTTGCCCAAAATTCGAGTTGATGCTGCCAAAAAAATGGTTTTTTCTTAACTGAAAGTACTTACTAGAAGTTGATAACTGATATACAAAATGCTAAAATGATTACTAAGAAGGAACCCAGGAACTATTGGTTGCTGAATAGCTATGATGTGATGTTTGTGGAAAATAAAAGTAAACTCATTTATAACCTGTTAAAGAAGGCGTCAGTACGATAAAACAGTGTTCCCCAACCCCTGGTCAGAGACCTTGCAGTGAAAAAACGAAGGTGTACAATGGTACAGCGAAAAGTAAGTGATTATTTTCTACAATAAAGGTAAAATTGCGACATTTTGCTCGGCCACGGTAGCCAAGTAGTCAACGTATCGGACTCGTTGCTGGTGTGTCATGAGTTCGAGCCCAGTATCACTGAAGACCCACCGTGTAGGGGAGCGATGTACTTTAAATCTATCGAGACCTTAAAAGTACTCTCTTTGATGTGGTAGTTAGGAGTGGGGATGCCAGCTCAAGTGTCGTCCTCGTCACTTGACCATGGCTCAAGATTACGAGGTCCGTCGCCAAAAGCCCTCGTGTTGCTAATCAGTGCGACGTTAATATTCACTCACTTTAGAAATGTAAGTTATTGATATAATATCCTAATCACATGACCTTTTTCATACTTTGCCTAAATAGATTTAGGTATTCTATAGAATGCCTAGGTGTTCTATAGAATGCCTAGGTGTTCTATAGAATGCCTAGGCATTCTATACAATGCCTAGGCAAAGTATGTAATAAATCTCATATTTCATATTTTGCGTAAAAACGCCCGGCATTGTATAGAATGCCTAGGCATTCTATAGAATGCCGGCATTTCGTTCTTTGCCGGTAACATATATATAGATGTAGTATGTGAACGCAGACTTTTTCTAGCAAGTGTATTTAAAAGGGCATTTGTTATGAAATTAGATTCCCTCCCCGTATTAATTATTTCAAGCGCGCGGTTTTTTTCACCGAATTTATTTTCAATCCAAATTAAATATGTTGATAGAATAACAATTTTTGTTTATTATATTTCCGCTGCAAAACGTTTGTTAAGCAGAATTTTGATTTATACCTAAGACATTTATTTTTTCTTTCGTCGATGTCCAAGAATTTGGTGGGTAAAGTATGAACTACTTCCTGTTCTATTCAGTGTGCAGTATAGAATAATACTTCATTGTTCAAGTATTACACAATAATTTTGATTTACGTTGAATATTTAACACTAATAATGAGTTACATGAAAAGACAAAAGATGCCAACTATAATTTTTGCTATAATTGCAGTTGAATAGGGTTCAAATTTTGAAATATAAATTGTACAAAATAGAAATCTCTCATTTTCATTGGAAAGAACTTTTACGTCTTATATCTTGATTAGAATAAAAAAAAAAATTAACGATTATTACGTAAATGTGAATTTGAAAATAATTAATAAATTTTTTGTGTGTTGATACAATAAAAAAAAAAGAAAGGACGTGAATTATAATAATGTATAAATAAATAAATTTAAAAAAGCAATTTTCATACTCTAAAGCTTTTTTTTTTAAAAAAAATTGTGTCAAATTGTTTTTAAATAAATTAAAAGTAAAAAAACTTTTTTAAAAACAAGCTTTTATTTAAACGCGCTAAAAAGAATAAAATAAACTTTTCCTTTTAAAACTTTTTTTACTATCAACTTATAACGTCATTATACAATTTATATGATATAAAAGCTTGTCGCAAGTTTTAAGTAATCATATTTACTTAGTTTGAATTTTTAAAAATTAAAATCAATCATTATTTAATTTACTTGTTTATCTGCAGAGCTAAATCTCACGACAAGCTTTTATATCATATAAATTGTGTAATGAAGTTATAATTTGATAGTAAAAAAGGTTTTAAAGAAAAAGTTTATTTTATTCTTTTTAGCGCGTTTTTAAAAAAGTTTTGTTACTTTTAATTTATTTTTTACTTTTTAGTTATCGCTGGACAGGTTTCTCAGCCTGTTCATCTCATTCAACGCTGGTTCACAATCCCTGGTTTAGCTGAATCAATTCTCGCAACAAGGGTATTAGACGAAAAACACAATTTTTTTCAAATCCGTAATTTTTAAGCAATTTTTCAATCTTAGTGCAGATCTTGGGTAATACTACTCTACACACGAAAAAAAAAGTTTTGTGAGATTATCTTCATAAATGACGAAGTTATTAAATGTTTAATTAAAATTTTGAGTATTTTTCGAAAAATCTTTAAAAAAAAGTTTTTTGACATTTTTTTTAAATGACTGATTCTAAAAGAGCAAAGCATGAGCTGTTTTAGTACGGAATATCGATTCATTTAAACAAAAAAAAATTAATGTGCTATCAATTTAGACATCATTTTCATAAAAACGTATCAATTTTGACTCATTTTAAAAAAAAATCTTAAAAAACAAATATTATTTTGTAAAAAAAAAAATTGTACCGTATCGTGGCAAAATAAATGATCTTTCCGATTCTGCAATTATTTTTTGTCTGAGTTTTTTAAAAAAAAGATTGCTGTTTTAAAAACGTCTAAACTCAAAAAAGAGTTTTTTAAAAAAATCCCCTATTGGTTCTTCATTTTGCGTCGCCAAGCATAGCAAAATGAACAGCGCACAGGGGTTCGACAATTGTGCCTTTTAAGGTTTTTAGTTAATATATTTTCAACTAATTGCAATATCGGAATATTAAGGGTCAAAACATGCATTGCCATCCAAACTAAACGTGTATACAAAATTTCAGCTCAATAGGTTGAAGATATCAGCTTCAAAATTGAGTTGCAAGATTCCACCCGAACAAATTACATTCATTCATACATTGTAAATTAAATAAAATTAACAGATTCTATCTGTAATTAAATTTAAGGATAAATGTCGTAGTGTATGTTTAGATTACTGGTGATAAAATGAGGTACATTTAAATTACTTGTAGACATAAAATTAAAAAATTTCTTTAAAAACTAAATTTATTTTAATATAAAATTATTTTTTTAGTTGAAAATGCATTGCATTTCTAGATAATATTTTTCACTTATTGTTTTCTTAGCGGATTTCTTTTTTATGGTTAAAATATATAAAAAAATGATCTTTCCGATTCTGTAATTATTTTTTGTCTGAGTTTCATAAATTAAAGTTCCATAAATTGTTAAAAGAATTTCTACAATACTCCATCTCAGTTTAACTTGGCAGCTTTGAGAAAGGTATACAATGTACCAATCTACTTAAAAAATAGCTCTACTTTTTTGTTTTGAATTTAAATCCAAGAAAATAGATAGAAATTTGTAAAAAAATTGCATACGTTGTAGAAATTAGATTATTTTTACGTTGTAGAAATGTAATTATTTTTTAGACAAATTTAATAAATACTGTCAATAGCGCAACGTTATGAAATTCCAGTTTGTCTGAAAACCGATTTTCGACTCCAACTTTTGTCATTGTTGTAACCCAATAACATTATTACAACAACGCAGACATATCGAAGTTGGCACCCAAAACTAGTTTTTTAACGTTTTTAATTAATATCTTTTTAATTAATTGCAATATCGGAATATAAATGGTCAAAACATGCATTGCCATTCAAACTAAACGTGTATGCAAAATTTCAGCTCAATGGGTTGAAGATATCAGCTTCAAAATTGAGTTGCAAAATTCCACCCGAACAAATTACATACATAGTAAGTTAAATAAAAGCTTATAAAAAAATGGTAAAAATTTCGATAATTCAGTTTGAGATAAATATATATCCCTAGTGCAGGGGTCGGCAACCTGCGGCTCGCGAGCCACATGCGGCTTTTTGGGTGTGAAGCTGCGGCTCTTTAGTTCCATACGCAAATATTATGTATTTTATCAAAAAAAAAACATTTAAAAATCATTTTAATTCGGTTAACGAGGATTAGGCACCGTTTCTATCTCTCAGCGACTTGTACTCGCTTTTCATCGCACCCCTCCCCCGTGACACGTGGCGTCAGTCCGTCGGAAGCTCTCGAATGACACCATCGTTGAATTTTTGTTTCTTTATAGCAGGGGTGTGTGTGTGTGGGCAGACTTTTCCAGGGTGCGGGCTACTTTAAATTTTTTCAAGGAGTGGCGGTCCACCCAATATTAGTGGCACACACAAGAGTGGGGGAAGAGTCCACGGGTTCGGACCCTCCTTCATAACCCTTAATTTTTTTCCGATTCATTATAGTCCCATGTATATAGTATGTAAAATGTTATTAAGTATTTGATATTAGTAATTTTTTTTTATTTATTAATGTTAATTATTTATTCCGTATATTTTTTTGCTGTTTTTTGTTCTAGACAAAATTAAAAAAAACATGTTTTGTTGCGTATTTGGGTATGATACGTAAATGGTAGACCTTCAACCGTCGACCCCCTTCCCTTTAAAAATTCTTGTATACGCTACTGCCCAATGTCGTAGGTGTGATGAAGTGAGGAAAAGGCTATTATTATAAGTTGATAATAAGTACGGAATATGTACTTATATACCTAAAGAACTAAAATAAAAAAAAAACAACTTTTTTAAAACAGCGTTTAAAGTAATACTCAAGATACAAATTTAATAATAATAGTCCCAAATATAATTATATCAAATGATACATTTATTATGAAACAACTCAAAATACATTAAAAAAATAAAACATTTTTATCTGCAGTTAGATTTGTTGTTATAGTCAGTAGAAGGCTTAGTCTGCGTACTGTCAGCCAGTCTTGAATTTTCCGTTTTTCATTACTAACTGATAAAATTTTTAGGTAGTCACCCCAAAATGTCTTGGCGGTCCACCGGTCGATCGCGATCGACGTAATGCCCACCCCGGCTTTATAGGTTTTATTTCGCTTTCGACGCAAGACTATTTGGAGTCTTCACCAGTGCTTTGACTTTGACGAATAGTTTGTTGTTCCAAGTAGAAGAGTTAGAAGCGAATTATCTCCTCAAAGGTATGCATGTACATATTTTATAATAATTAAAAAACCGAAGGAAAGGTAGGCAACGTAATAAGCATTATATATTTAAAATACATACTATATATATATTTTTTCCAAATAAGGTAATAACTACTTTTTCGAAGTCAATAAGAAAAGAAACAAAGTACTACTGTTGGATATAACCGCGAAAGTGTTTTTAGTAAAATATATATTTAATGAATTACCTATTTCATAACTTAATCCATCTTATAGCTTTTATTATTTAAAAATTAGCGTTAAAATGATAATTATAAGTGTAAGTACCTATAAATTGTTATTTAATAAACCTATTTTCGAACTCTGAGGATCAAAGTAGGTAAGTATTTGCAGTTTTAGATTGATTATATGTTTGGCAATTTTCATATTGATTTCGACATAGCTGGGCATAGCACCTTTACTCGTAAACTATCTATATTTACCAAAATTTTTTTAAAAAAACTAAAATGTGCAGACTGCGCCGTGATAAACACGTTCTGACAAGTCAGTTCGTGCCAGTCGGCGATCATCACACACGGGGGCGACTCCAGATACAACGAAACGATGTACTTATAGTCATAGTTTCGTTGTACTTTCATGTACTTTCGTTCATAGTGTGAGACAAACGGTGTTTCGTGTCTAAATTATTTATTTTAATAATTAAATTGTTAGAGAATTTTTTATTTTATTTATTTAAGTATTTTGAAGTTAACTTCTTATGGCACGGTAGGGAAAAAATTTCGTTACGCAATGACGTACGGTAGGGATGTATTTGACCTTAGATTTCAATCTCGGACATCGTTTACTGACCCTACTGTGGCAATTTGGGATCGTTCACCCTGAATTTCTGGAAGAACGAATGTCCGTTACCCCAGTTGTGGGGTAACAGTGTAATATAAGAACTTTGGGGGTGAGAATTTTTCCACAGCTAGCCGTCGGAAGGAGTATATGTCCAGATTAATTTTTGTCTACTTGTGTATCGAGCTTCGGTAACAAGAAATATTGGGTTTTTAAAGCAATCGTATTTCGTTGCCAACCATCACCTAAGGGATCCAAGTTCCAAGATCTAGATTTATGTAGATAATGTAAGTACTGATTCTTAAAACTATTATCTATTTAATCTTTTTTAAAAATTTTTTTCGGATACTTGTCTTTATTATGAGCTATTTAATTGAATCAGCAATTTGAAGAAGGGAATGAACCCACAAATTGTTTGAAGGCGAATACTTTTATAAGCAATCCCGCAATTTTTCTTATTTATTATTTCTCTAAACTTAACTTTCGCGTGAGAGATTCTTATATTAATATTTATTTATATTTCTGTAACAATAATACAGCAATTCCATAAACAAGAAATCGGTTTTACAAATAAAATATCTTAAATACAAAAGAAATCGATTATACAAATAAAATATCTTAAATACAATTATTAATATTTTTAACGTACATAATCGACACTTCAGTAGCAAATGAGTCTTCTATTTATTAATAATTATCTCTTAATAGCAACATTAGAGAAATAATTGATTCAGCTTCGACTGATTAATTTTCGAACGCATATGAGTCAGTAAAGGAACATTAATTTTAGCAATTATTTTTTAAATGTGAATTTTCCCCCCGAGATTTTTAATGTACAAAATCTGTAACTGTGACATTTTTTTCATGCCTGATTAATAAAAGTATAAATTGTTTATGCTTTCTGAAATTTTATTTAAAAAATGAATAATCAATTTACTATACATTTTTAAATCAAGCATCTTAGTTTTATCAGAAACATGGCTGGACACCTGAAAGTGATATACCTATTCCTAATTTCAACTGCATTGTGAAATATAAACGACCAAATATGAGAGCAGGAGGAGCTGCGATACATCAAAACTCTAGCGACATTGTTAACATTACAACTCTATCCATGAATTTTTCTGTTAATCAATCCGATATTTATGATGGGGGATTGCAGTGGGGGATTTATGCTTGGCTGAATGCGGAATAAATAATGGACAAAAAATTATAATTGTTGCAGTATATATTACTCCGAACAAAGAACTGAATGACATTATAGAGTTCCGTCATCGATCATTATTACCATACACATCAAGAGGGCCCTGTTTTAATAAAAATTATGACAAAATACCAATGATTTTAAGTGGAGATTTTAATGTCAATTTTGCATTAGACAAATCTCTACAATTGGTTGACTTTTTAAAAGAAAATTTCCCCTTTTCTCTACAAAATAACAGAATAATATCAACCACAAAATCAAATACTACGATTGATGCAGTGTTTTCGAGATTCTTAAGTAATATTGAGTGCAAAACCTGCATTTCTTATTTTAGTTGCCACAAGCCTTTGATAACAAAATTATGTACTGAAACACCCATAAGCATAATGAAAATAAAATCATAATAATGATACTTTTCTATAAATGTATTGAATAATTTTGTTTAATATTATGTATTGAAAATGAAAATTTTGTTTATACGTACACCTTTTCCACCCTAATTATTTTTTAAATACAGTTTTACATAATAAGGATAATAATAAATTTGTTAATTATATATATAAGATTACTTTAAAATAAAACTTAATTATACAATTCATTACATATAAACCAAAGAAGTTAACTTCTACTTCGTATTCACACTGATACATTCATGAATTTTTTTAATTGGGAAATATCGTTGTAAAATGTTTTTTTTATAAATTATATTTCATTACCCAGCTTCTCGTATGTATTTATGTAGGTATACGTTGGCCCAGTAAATATTTGCAAAACTTGTCATCGGCTGTTTTGGATACCTAAATAATAATTTCAAAATTCTCTTTAATACATCTTCACCGCAAGCATGGCACCTACAAAAAAAAAAAAAAAAAAAAAAAAAAAAAAGAGAAGAACCGAAGAAGAGTATCGAAAATTCAATCGGTATTGGACGAAGTCGTTCGCTTTCACATGCAACTCAGATGGCCTTCCAACTTGTCTCATTTGCCACGAAAAACTCGCACACAATAAGAAATCAAATATAGAGAAACACTTCACTACAAAACATATTCAATTTGCTATTCAATATCCAGCCGGCGAAGAATGAAAAAAAAGCTGTTGACGAGCTCCAAAAACAAAAACGGCAATCAAGTCCCATGTTAAGTAACTGGACGCAATCTACAAGTAATGTTACTCTGTTTCGCGGTACCCCTAGAAATTGCTAAAAAAGGCAAATCATTCACAGATGGTTAGTATGTCAAAGATTGCCTCATAGAAGCATCTGAAGAACTGTTTCGTAATTTCAAAAACAAACCAGAAATCTTGAAAAAAATCAAAGATTTGCCACTATCCGCTAAAACAGTTCGAGATAGAATAGCTAAAATGTCTTCAAATGTAACATATTTGCAGGTGGAAGATATTCAACTTTCTTCTGCCTTATCACTTGCTATAGATGAGTCTTGCGACATAAAAGACACGGCACAAGTTGCCCTTTTTGTCAGGCATATGTCTTCCCAAGGTCCAAAAGAAGAACTTTTAGGGTTGCTACCGCTCTCGGGACAAACTAGAGGGGAAGATATAGCAAATGCCGTGCAAAAATGCCTTGAAGACAATAAGATCGACTTAAATAGAATCGTTTCAATAGCAACGGATGGAGCCAGAAGTATGACAGGAAAAAATAAAGGGGCAACAACGATTCTTCAGAGCAAAATAAACCATGAAATTCTTACGTTTCACTGCATAATACACCAAGAAGCGCTTTGTACCCATACATTTCCGGCCGAAATAGTTGAGGTCATGGATTTGGTAATCAAGATTGTTAACAGCATCTTGTCAAAAGCACTCTACCACCGCCAGTTTAAAGAATTCTTAAACGAAATGGAGACTCAATATTCCTACCTCTTTCTTCACAATAAAGTGCGATGGCTTTCCAAAGGTAAGGTGTTGAAACGTTTTGCTTTGTGCTTGAATGAAATAAATACATTCCTCAATGAAAAAGGTATTAATCACCCTGAATTAAAGAACGACAAATGGTTGCAAAAAGTTTACTTTATGGTGGATATCACAGCGAAATTAAATGAGCTGAATCTATAACTGCATGGAAAGGGAAACCTTGTTTATGTTTTGGTAGAAGAATTGGTTTGTTTCGAAGAAAAATTAATTCTTTTTGCAGAAGATATTCAGAGTAGTAAATTGCTTCATTTTCAACTTCTAAAGCAATATCGCGATAAAACCAGTGCAACTGTTGACACGAATTACTTCAGCACAGTTATAAAAAAATTAAAGATGAATTTGCTGACAGATTTGAGCAATTCAAAACCAGCAAAACCACTCTAGTATTCATAGTAAATCCTATCAACACAAATAATAACGAAATCCACATTGAGCCATTTGGAATTGATACTGGATCTCTGTAAATGCAACTGATCGATTTAAAAAGTAAAGCTTTGGAGTGGAAAATTTACAGAGTTGAAAAGCAAGTTGGAGGTACAGAAATATATATATTTCTACGTAACGCAGCAAAAGTGGAGAGCTTTAAAAGAAATGCCGCGAATTGAGGCACTTATATTCGACACATGGAATAGTCTTCCAGTTTGCCTCAGTGAGGTGAAAAAGTTGGCATTTGGAGTGCTGACTATCTTCGGATCGACATATTCGTGCGAGCAAGCGTTCTCTTATGTGAATATAATTAAAAGTAAAGTAAGAAGCCAACTAACAAATGAAAATTTAGAATAGTGTTAGAAGTTTAAAACAACTCGTTATGAGCCAAATTTATCCAAACTTTCTAAAACCATGCAAAGCCAATGCTCTCATTGAATTTGTTTGCTCAAATGTATGTTATTGTTTTTTTTTTAAGTACAAGTTACATTGTTTATAGTAAAGTTTAAATTTTCTTCTTGATTAACCATGCTAAGTCATCGGTCCATTAAATCTGTTTGTTTAATTGTTTGTTATTGAAGTACAAGTTAGTGTTGTAAGTAAATGTTTAATTGTTTTAATTTTTTACTTAAATAATAAGTAATTATCTTTTAATGCCATATATATATTTTATAATTAGTTGTGAAAAATGCTACTTATATATGAATAAATTGATATTTTTTCTTATAAATAAATAGATTAGTTTTTTTTAAAAAAAACTTTATTTATGCAAGTACTATTTATTGTTGGCAAGAAAAATTTTTGTGGCTCTTTAAAAACTTTGAAGTTTTGTAAATTGTAATTTTTGGCTCTTCCGACTGAAAAGGTTGCCGATCCCTGCCCTAGTGAACTCTTAATTGATCGACTTTCTGTTCAATCAAATGGTGTAGATAAGATATCAATTTACCACCATCCCTTTCCAAGATTCTTATCTTCTAAGAATTCTGATATTATGGTTATTTGGAATATTATAAGTGGAATTTATTATAAGTGATAATTCAGAATTTATATTCAACGTATTTACTTGTGGATTTTATTATCTGGAATAGAAATGAATTTCTTATACTATCCACTAACTATATAATAGGGCCTGGATAGCCTAGTGGTTAGGGCATCGGACACCAGACCTGGGGCCTGGGCCGGTGCCACCAAATACCACAGAGTACACACGGAGTACGTGCTCGTTAAATCAGTGGGTCCGAAAGTCTTGTGGCGGTCGCAGCAGAAACCACGAGGCAGGAGGCTGGAGAATATTTACCTCCTTCCTGTTCCATGCTAAATTGTGGAGGTGGAGATAGTCACCATCCAAATAGTTAAGAAGTCCAACTTGTCTCACAGGCTCTGACAACTTTCATTCCTTCCCTTCCGGAAGGACACAACAACTTATACAGTGCCAACACTCTTTTTAAAACTATTTATTTAAAAAAAATTATATTGGACAAAGGAACACGTTTCCTGGTCAGACAGCAATTGAATTCTGTATTCTTTCCAGAGGAGTACAGATTTATACTGGAGAGTGATTCAAGGTGTCTGTGCTGATCTGAAGGGGAACAACGCTCCAAATATAAAATCCAAACAATGTTGAAAGGCACAATCATAGAGGTAATGGAATAATGATTTGAGCAGAGATCTCTTTCGGTGGTTACACTGATCTATATATGTTCGATGGAGAAATTCTGACTAGAGTGAGATACTGGGATGAGATCCGTGATCGGCAAATCCACCGATACACCACTTCTATTGGTCCCGCATTACATCCATCAGAAACTGATGGATGGTAATGCGGGAAATCATTAAGTTGTGCTTGTTGAAGATTAGATTCAGGATCATAGTTTGGAATGAATAGAATGGCCAGCTCAATCTCCAGACCTAAATCTGATAGAGCACA
>BMAO01010247.1:0-163768 GCA_019973975.1 Trichonephila clavata
TG
Organism: Trichonephila clavata; assembly: GCA_019973975.1. NCBI lineage: Eukaryota > Metazoa > Arthropoda > Arachnida > Araneae > Nephilidae > Trichonephila > Trichonephila clavata. The sequence goes on from BMAO01010247.1 coordinate 3, forward strand.
TCAGCTCAATAATTTATGAACAGCAAGAGCTATAATCATTGTCAGTTCACGGCATACAAAGCGCTATTTGTGTAATTAAGAGAGTAGAGTGTGTTGTTGTGTCTGTAGTAATGTATGTATAAACTGGGTCTGCGCAATCCCAATTGCGCTGCCTGAACTGCGCATGCCCTGCAACTCCAATGTAAATGTACAGAAGTTATGAGTAATTAATAAACGCTAGTCCACAAGAAAACTGTGTAATAATTGTGTCATGAACAATATGTGTTAGAGACTCTTGAGTCCACTTACGTGTTAGAGCTATCGAATTAAACAATGGTCCTACGAGGCCAGAGTAGAGCTAATGGATTAACCTATGGATTAAAAAAAACAAAAGACTAAGTGAAAAGTCAAGTGCGGCAAACAGTGATTTGTGTAAACAGCCAAGTTCGGCAGCCAGTGATGTGAGGTGAGAGCAATGTTCTTTGAATTTTTGTGAGAATTTTAATTATTTAATTATGTCTTTAATTGCTAAGTTGAAGAAAGACGAGTTAAAACTTGTCGCGGAGGAATTAAAACTAATTGTGCCAGATAATGCAAAAGTTCTTGATTTGAAAATTTTAATTGAAAGTAGTGAAGTGTATAATACAGACACAGAGTTAGTTAAAACTGTTATTGACTATGCCGTTGAAGAAACGAGAATTAAAAAATCTGCGAGTGAAGCAAATTTAGAGTTAGAGGAAATTAAGTTAGCCCAGTTAGAGAAGCAATTAGAGCTTGCTAATATTCGGAAAGATTTAACACATGATTCTTCACTTTCAACAGTGAGCGCCACCGAAACATGTAACAATATTAGTATCGAAACGTTAATAAAAAGTGTAAAAACATTAACTCTCTCTGTACCCTCGCGTGTTGAGTCATATAATTTATTTTTTCAGTCATTAGAGAAAGCATTCAATACGAAAGAGGTTCCCGAAGAATGGAAATCGGAAATTCTTTTAAATATCTTAGGAGAGAGAGCGAATAACTTAATGATTTATGTGTCAGAAGAAGAATTGCGCAGTTATGAAAAACTAAAAAATTTAGTTTTGAAAGAATTTCAGCCTACACCGCAAGATTGCTATAATAATTTACGTAAAACTAAAAAATTAAATTCAGAGAGTTATGTTCAATTTGCGTCTAGGTTAAGTGCAACATTTGAGTATTACTGTCAGTTACGAAATGTTAATGAATTTAAGTCAGTATGTGAATTAATTGTTGCGGATAAAATGATGAGCACTCTTGACAGAGAATTATTGACTCATATTAATGTAAAACAAGGAGAAACAATTTTTAAACCCCACGAGTTAGGGCGAGAATGTGATATTTATTTATCTTGTAAAGGTAAAATTAAAAGTGAGTCTAACACATTTTCCAGGTCCTTCACTGGAAATGAAAATAAACTATTTGAGTTCAATAAACATCAGAGATATAACAGCTCGCGAAGTCAGAGAGGAGGTTCGAGCGTATTTTTTTCTGAAATAAAGAGTGAAAAATGTGTGTTGTGTAAAAATGAAGCACATGCTTTGCAATTTTGCCCTCAGTTTAAAGGTTTTTCGATAAATGAAAGAGTAGATTTTGTTAAAAACAATAAAATGTGCTTTAAATGTCTATCCCTAGAATGTTGTGTAGAACAGTGTCGCTCTAGAAATTGCATAATTTGTAAGAAGACCCATAATAAATTGCTTCATTTTCAAAGAGAAATAAAAAGTATCCCAACTCCCCAAATCGGGGCCTCCTTCGGTCCTTGAAGAGAGATCGCAAACGATATCTTTTAATTCTTCTGCCCCTCCGTTCGTTCCTAATTCAAATATAAACAAGCAAGAAATCGTGGCGACTACATTTAGTCATAACAAAATTAAAAGATGCTTACTGAGCACAGCTCGCGTATTAATTAAGGATAAATATTCGAATTGGCATGAATGTAGGTGTTTGTTAGATGGAGGCAGTATGGTTTGTCTTATAACTAAGGAGTGCGCCAATAAATTACAACTGAAAAGTGAAAAGATTAATACTTTGATCTCATGTTTAAATGATGCATCTATGATTGTTAACGGTTGCGTTAAAACGACAATTTCAAATAAAAATAATACATTCGTGAAGGATTTAAATATGTTAGTAGTTAAGAAAATCACATATTTTATTCCAAGTAATACGTTTAATACTAGTGTTAATTTTTCAGATATAGTGGAGTTAGCTGATGAACGTTTTAATATTCCAGATAAAATAGACATGTTGTTAGGTGCAGAAATATTTTTTAAACTATTGAGACCGGGAAAATTTAAGATAAAAAATTCAGATCTAATTTTACAAAACACGGTTTTTGGTTACGTTGTAAGTGGTAATGTAGATTCATTTAATGAAACTAAAGTTCATTGCGGTTTAGTTAGGGACGAGGATTTAAATAAAACGTTGCAAAAATTTTGGGAAGTAGAAAATGTGGAGATAGTGCAAACAAAAAGTAATGAGGCTAGTTTATGTGAGGAACACTTTATGAAAACACATTCTAGAGACGAGGAGGGACGGTATATAGTTAAAATGCCCCTTAAGGGTGATCCAAATTGTTTAGGGAATTCCAGGGGCATTGCTCTCAAACGATTAAATGCATTGTGGCTTAGATTGGAAAGGGATCCACAATATCTAAAATTGTATAGAGAATTCATGCAAGAATATGAACAATTGGGACATATGAAAGAAGTGAAGCTAGAAGAAAATAATTCGAATATGAACTATTTCTTACCTCATCATGGCGTCTATAGACCCGAAAAAAGTACTACTAAGGTGAGAGTGGTCTACAATGCGTCTAGTCCTACAGATAATGGATTATCACTGAATGATATTCAGTATAATGGAGGAGTCATCCAAGATGACTTATATGCCCAGATGATTAGATTCCGTACTTATAGATATGCACTGACTGCGGACATTAAAAAAATGTATCGAATGATCCTAATTGATTCCGAACAACGCTGTCTGCAACAAATATTGTGGAAGGACAATAAACACGACCGAGTAAAAACATATGAGCTTCAAACAGTCACGTACGGGACGACCAGTGCCCCATACTTAGCGCAACGAATATTGAAACAATTGTCCTATGATGAAGAAAATAAATTCCCGATAGCAGCACCAGTCCTTCGAAGCAATTTCTACATGGACGATGCGTTATGCGGGGCGGACATCTTAGAAAAGGCTAAGGAGCTACGATATCAGTTAATTGAAATTTTGAAAAGTGCAGGCATGGAATTGCATAAAATCTGGGGAAATCATCCTGAGCTTTCGCAGAATATAAATGGAATCTACGATTTTTCTAGACCAAATGAGACCAAAACCTTAGGTGTGTCCTGAGACCCCCAGGAAGAGACACTTTTTCGTTTAAAATTGACGTGATACTTAGTGATTCGTATACCAAGAGAAGCGTTTTGTCAACTATTGCGAGACTGTTTGATCCTTTGGGTCTTGTGGGACCCGTGGTGTCCAACGCCAGGATGTTTATGCAGAGGCTTTGGAGACTTAGTATTGACTGGAAAGATCCACTCCCAAAGAAAGTGTATGATGAATGGCCCCAGTTGTTAATTGGGCTAGAGAGCCTAAATAACATCAATATCAAAAGACGTGTAGTGATTGAGAATCCTTCATCTATAGAGATTCATGGGTTTTCTGATGCGTCAGAGCGTTGCTATGGAGCTGCAGTGTATTGCAAATCAAAAAATAATTCGGGAGTGACTTTAGTGAGATTAATTACTAGCAAATCGAGAGTTTCACCAATTAAGAGTCTAACTATTCCAAGATTGGAACTGTGCGCCGCTGTCCTTTTGTCCAAACTTGTGAAAAGAGTGATTGATGCCTTGAAGCTGGAATCAGTTAAAGTTTATCTGTGGACTGATTCAATGATAGTGTTGTCTTGGCTACAAAAAGAACCGATAGACCTTAAAACATTTGTGCAGAATAGAATTGCTAAGCTTCAAGATTTGTTCCCTGTATGGCAATGGAAACATGTGACATCCAACCAGAATCCTGCAGATTTGATTTCTCGTGGAGTAGATTCTGACAAACTTCTGAACCAAGAAATGTGGTGGAACGGTCCAGAGTTTCTATCTGGCAGTGATTATCCGAACAAACCTGTGAACATTAGTGAAAACAACGATGCGTACAATTCAGAACTGAAGAACAGTGTCCGTGAAAAACTTGAGAATGAAGTGCCACTTTTTTACATTTGTGTGAAATACTTTGTGAACAATTTGTGTAACCTTAGTAATAACTATTTAACCATCTTGCGTATCTTAAGCTATATTTTTAGGTTCATATACAACCTGAGGAGGAAGGTCAAAGCCAGTGGCCCACTAACAGTAGATGAATTGGAGAAAGCACAGAGATCTTCTTAATAAAAAGTGTACAAAGGCAAGAATTTTCAGTAGAAATAAAATGTATAGAAAAACAAAAACCTATCTTGCCAAAAAGTAAGTTGAAAAGTCTCAATCCATTTTTGGATTCAGATGGAGTGCTTAGAGTGGGTGGCCGATTAGGTAATACAAATTTTCCTTTTAATCAAAAACATCAAATTATTTTGCCTAAAATCCATAAACTGTCATGTATGATAATTGAATATTTGCATAACAAATACTTTCATGTTGGTGCTTTTTCACTTTTGAATTATGTTCGAGAAAAATTTTGGCCTCTCAATGGTCGCAATCTTTGTAGAAAAATTGTTCACAAATGTATAATCTGTTTTAAATGTAAACCTGTTATAACATCTCAAATAATGGGCAATCTGCCTAAGGAAAGGGTTACCACTGACTACTCTTTTAACTGCTCGGGTGTCGACTTTTGTGGTCCTTTCTTCATAAAAAACAAAAGCCAACGCAAAGGAAGTTTGCATAAAATCTATGTTTGTATATTTATCTGTTTTGTGTTTAAAGCTGTACACATCGAAGTAGTGTATGATTTAACTTCCGATGCATTTATTGCGACTTTAAAAAGATTTATTGCACGAAGAGGGAAATGTGCAAAATTATTTTCTGATAACGCTAAAAATTTTGTAGGAGCTAATAGGGAAATTAAAAAACTTCATGAAATGGTTAGCAAACCAGATGATCAATTAGCTAGATACTTAGCGGCAGAAGGCATTAAGTGGAAGTTTATACCCCCTAGATCCCCCAACTTTGGTGGTCTATGGGAGGCTGCTATTAAATCATTTAAATATCATCTAAAAAGAGTTATGAGGGGAATAAATTTGACTTATGAAGAATTTTTAACCGTGATAGTTCAAATCGAGGGTATGTTAAATTCTCGACCTCTTTGCCCCTTGTCTGCTAATGAGAATGAGTTTGAAGTTCTTACTCCTGCTCACTTCTTGATTAATAGATCCTTGAATTCTATTATTGAGCCCAACTTAATAAATATAAAGGAGAATTACCTTAAGAAATGGGGAAAAATTACTAGAATAGTGCAATTAATGTGGAAATTTTGGCATCGCAATTATCTTAATCAAATCCAACAAAGGAACAGATGGATGTTCGAAAAAAATAAAGTAAAAGTTGGAGATCTAGAACTCTTAATTGAAGAGAATTTGCCACCATACAAGTGGTTATTAGGAAGAATTATTCAAGTTTATTTAGGAGTCGATAACAAAATTCGTGTAGTTAAAGTGAAAACTCAATTTAGTACTTGTAAAAGAGCCATATCTAAAGTTTGTGTTTTGCCAATGCCAAATGATTAAATACTGTTGATAAAATTTATTTTTTTGTGTGTTTTAATCAATTCAAGTGAATTGTTTTTTTTTTAAATTTATTTTCAATGATATAGTGCATTTCTTTAAGTGTCTTTTGTGGAATTTGAGTGATGAACAATTTAGATATATTTTGTGTAAATTATTAATACAGTGATTGCATGGTGTAACCAGTGCAATGTGGGGCGGTATGTCAGTTCACGGCATACAAAGTGCTATTTGTGTAATTAAGAGAGTAGAGTGTGTTGTTGTGTCTGTAGTAATGTATGTATAAACTGTGTCTGCGCAATCCCAATTGCGCTGCCTGAACTGCACATGCCCTGCAACTCCAATGTAAATGTACAGAAGTTATGAGTAATTAATAAACGCTAGTCCACAAGAAAACTGTGTAATAATTGTGTCATGAACAATATGTGTTAGAGACTCTTGAGTCCACTTACGTGTTGGAGCTATCGAATTAAACAGTCATAAAAGTGGTGTCTAGGTATAGTAAAGTTGCCATGCGGTTACACAAAAAATACTGCTTACAGTGCCACCTGGTGGATAAATTTGAAGTTAATGATCTGACCTCAAAAATATTACAAAGTACATGAAAAAAGTCAACTACAAAGTTGTTCAGCATCGTCGATTAGTAAAAGAAGACACTTTTCATAAAATATTGTTGAAAATAAAAGGCGTAAAATACATGTTTATTTGGTGATGATCAGAGACGCCATGATTGGTGCAACTTCATTATAAATCCCTTGGAGGTCCAATAAACTTTTCTTGCCGACATCATATAGACGGATGAGACATGCTTTGCGCATAATACTATGTACAGTAAGCAGAACACATATTTCTGGCTGGTGAATAAACCTAGATGTGCTGTCGAAATTCAACATCAAGTTCGCAGGTCGATAAATGTCTGCTGCGGAATATTCAAATACAGATTGGTCCAGTATTTTACGAGGACACGTTAACGGGATCCCGATACTTGTCATTACTGAAGGACGTACTATCCGCTTTTTTAAAGGATTTACCGTTGAGTGACCTCCGGAATGTGTGTATGGTTCCGTTACGATCTCGCCCCACCGCACAATGTATCACTTGTCCCACAGTGCATTCGAGACACATTCCAGCAACGAGTCATCGGGTATGGAAGTTGTGATGATTAGCTTTCGCAGTCACCTGACCTGAACCCATTAGACTTTATTTTGCGGGGATACATCAAACAATGAGTGTATGCAACATCTCCATCAACACTGCAGAAACTCCGAAACCGTATTCCGGATGCTTGTGCCAAAGTGTCACATACTATGTTGAAGAAAGTTCAGCGAGAAACACAAACCCACATGTATAGATGTGTATTGTTGCTAAAAGAAACCCTTTGGAGCATAACAGGTAGAGGAGCCTTATTTCCGAAAAGTGCAGTTTTGTTCAACACGATCCAATATATGTGGGCTTTGTGCTTTTCATGTGTATCATTTTTGTGCGCATGATGTATTTTTGTAATAAATCGATGATGCTGAACAGTATTGTAATGAAACTTTTTATGTATCACGTACTGTTTTTGAGATACGAAAGCTAATTCCATTTATCCACCAGGTGCCACTGTAAGCAATGTCTTGTGTAGCACATGGCAACTTTTTAATACTCAGACACCCCTTTTATGGCTATAGCTCTTGTCGTTCATAAATTATTGGACTTTAGCGGGCTCACTGTATATGTAACTTAAAGAGTTGTGTGTAACATTGCCCTATATAAATCGCGTCATCCATTCTCTGGATCCACTTATAGTTCTTATGGTAATGTGATCAAGATTTTGTTTTTACCTCTTGGGCATTCTGTTGGTGGGACACATGCACCGTCCCTTCTTTTCACAAATCCTTTTTTACAGAAACACCCAGAGGTACATTCCAGAGAGCAAGGCATTGTTGTGTCATTAAAATTGTCACAGGTGTTTCTACAGGTTGGCTTACAAACGTAAAATTGCTCGTTCACGTGACAGGTCTGTCTGCAGGATCGACAGTTCTTGCTTTCGATTCCTGCAAAAAAAATATTTTAGGTAACTATCAGTTTGTACTGTGACAAAAATTTGGAGTGAATATTTGATTGAATTTCATTAACTTCGAAGCTGTACGTAGGCTACTGGCAACAGACCTTGTAATATTGATCCTTGTTCAAGTGACGAGGAAAGCACTAGCTTTGGCACCTTATTCTCCAAACTTCCACTCCAACATATGTACTGAATGCAATTTGATTAATGTAGAGTTTATTATAGAAAAAAAAGCTTTATATTCTCCTTTTTATTTAAGGAAAATTAAGTTAAGTTATATTTTTTTGAATATTTAATCATAATTTTTTTAAAAAGAAAAAGCTTTCATTTACTATTATTAGGGAAGTGCATAAATTTATCTACATTTATGATTTCATATATTTGCTTAAATTTACTGAGCCCTATTATATTGAATGTCTATAACTTGTACAAAAAATTAAGGCTTTTCACAATTTAAGACATCAAATAGACTCGTTTTCTTAAAGAATAACAGATAAAACAATAAAGAAAATACTTAGAAAATGTATTATAAATATTGCAATATAAATATGTAATTTGTACGATACATATTCTTTCTTGACTTCTTTTATACTTGACATAAGCCTAGAATCCTATTTTTCAAAAGTTTTACTATTTGTTTATTTTAGTATGTTGGTTGTTCTCTTCAGTGACGGACCAGCTACGCTTGCTTCTTTTTTTTTATTTTATTTATTCACACAACATATATAAGCTATTTACAAGCGCAGCAAATTTTGAAATATTTTTATAATTGTGAGCTTCAAATTATATTAGAATTCTATTATTGCTCACGTCAGCATGTTATAGAGAAAATCTCGTCAAGCTTCTTCCACAGAAGGTTCTCATCTGCCCGCACAGCGCGGCAAGGTAAAATATTTTACATAAGTGCGCATGACGTTGGCGCGCATGCGCCAACATCCCGCCCGGCCTTGCCATGTTCACATGCAAGAACTCACAAATAACATAATTAGCATAATAAAAGCACACAAAAAAGTACAATGATTAAAACAATTCAAATGTAATAATAAAAAAGGAAATCAATAATTTTGCATAAATGAAATATAAAAAAGCAATACAAATACAGACAATTCACTTAGTATCAATTGGGAGAACAGCTATTTTACTAATAACTCTTTTAAATTCACCTGATTTGGTTTTAACCTTGACAACTCTCACTTTTCCGTCTGACCCATAATATACTTCTAGGATTCGACCTAAAGGCCAAGTATTTACAGGTAAAAAATCCTCTTTGATTAAAACCATTTGACCTATAACTAGATCATTTTTTTCTGCAATCCATTTAGATATAGCTTGCAATGTATTCAAATAATCAGATTTCCATTTTTTCCATGTGTGTTGTACAACCTTGGTAATCTTTTCCCAACGACTGAGACGATTTTCATTTACATCTATTAAATTTGGCTCAGGTATTGATGTTATAGGTCTCCCTATTAAAAAGTGACCTGGGGTCAAAACAGCAAAGTTATCTGCGTCAGTACTGAGGGGAGTCAGTGGACGCGAATTTAATATTCCCTCTACCTGAATCATAATAGTTTCACATTCTTCAAAAGTAAAGTGAAGATTTCCTATCACTCTTTTAAGATGAAGCTTCACAGATTTTACACCTGCCTCCCAAAGTCCTCCAAAATGAGGGGACTTGGGAGGTATGAAATTCCAATCTATACTTTCTGACCTGAAATATTTAGCTAAATTTCCATCGGGAAAATTAATTAATTTGTGAAATTTCTTTAATATTGAATTCGCTCCAACAAAGTTAGTAGCGTTATCTGTATAAATTTTGGAGCACTTGCCTCGTCTACTAGTAAAACGTTTAAGCGTTGCTATCAAAGCATCAGAAGTGAGATCCGATAATAACTCGAGATGGATGGCTTTCGTAGATAAACATATGCAAACGCAAATGTACACTTTATTAAGAGTTCCCTTTCTCTGATTTTTATATTTGACTAAGAAGGGACCGAATAAATCAAGTCCAGCAATAGTAAATGGACTGGATACGTTTACTCTTTCACTGGGCAAATTTCCCATAATTTGTGAAGAAAGAATGGGTCTACTTTTAAAGCATGTCACACATTGATGAACGGTTTTACGTGCGATACTATGGCCGCTCAAAGGCCAAATTTTTTGTCGTACTGCATTTAACAATCCTTGTGGGCCAACGTGAAAGAGTCTTGAATGCAAGCTGTTAAAATAAAGTTTACTTAATTTAGAACCTTTTGGTAAAATTGCAGGATGCTAGTGAAAATAGGGCACTGAAGCATTTTTTAATCTTCCACCTACTCGAACTATTCCTTCCCCATCTACAAATGGAAATAAATTAGAAATATTACTTGGAATTTCTTTTTTATCAAACAAGGGTCTTTGGGCATGCTTGATCAAATTAATTTCTGACTCCTTAAATTCGGCTACAGTTAAGGGCCCAACCTTCTTAGACTTATTCTTACAGTTGTAGATGAATCTGAAAATATAAGACAAAATATTAATAACTTTGAAATAATTATTAGAAAGTTCTAACAGTTCGTCAAAAGATGGTAGAGTAATCGTTGTTCAGCAAGACAGTCTCTTTACTGCTCTGAGCTTCAGGCATTTTTTTCCTTTCTTGTACTACAGTCTCTTTCTCAGGTTCTGTGAGGTAGCCTAACTCAGGAACAACTTGCTTTAAATTTTTAGGAAATTCAGGATCTGTCAAAAACATAGCACCTGTCCACCACCTGGAATTTGTCACTAGAGAGTCAGCACTCAGTCCACGAGAGAGGAAGTCTGCAGGGTTTTCTTTACCAGCACAATGGTACCATGACTGGGGATCCGTTAGGCTAGTTATTTCGTTGACTCGGTTAGCAACGAATTGTTTCCATCGGGTTTTGTTACCCTTTATCCAAAACAGGACTATTTTGGAATCAGTCCAGTAATACTGTAAGCAGGATTTTTTGCGATTCACGATCTTTTTCACCTTAGATGCTAGACGAGCAGCAACTAGAGCTCCAAGTAATTCTAGTCTGGGCAGGGTTACACAGCTTAATGGTGCTACACGGCTTTTTGAAGTCACAAGTTTAACAGAAATTCCATGCCTTGACTTAGTACTTAAATATATGGCTGCGCCATATGCCTTTTTGCTGGCGTCACAGAAGCTATGCAACTCAATATCATCTTCTAGCAAAGTAGAATCTAGAACTAGTCGGGGCATTTTTAGACTTCCTAAGTGGGTTAGCTCCTCACACCATTTTTTCCACTCCTTTTCAATATGTGATGGCAAAGGATCGTCCCATTGAATTTCTCCTTTCCAGAGATCTTGAAGGAGGCATTTCATTCTAACGGTGAAAGGAGAAATTAACCCTAATGGGTCAAAGATCTTTCCAACTGCTTGCAGTATGAAGCGTTTCGTATTTTTATCTAAGGAAACAAATTCCAATAGACATTTAGTATCTGTAGTTAAGTAATCTTCATGAGTGTTCCATGACAGTCCTAGAACCTTTGTATCATTTGCGCCTAAACTTACAGTTTCATGTACAGGGTATACATCAAAATTTTCTTTCTTCCATTGCTCCATTAAATTAGCATTATTAGTAATCCATTTTCTGAGATCCATTCCAGCAGCTTCCATAATATCTTTTGCTCTTCGTGAAGTTTGAAGCGCTTCTCTTCAAATTCGTTACCACCGGAAATAAGATCGTCAATATAGAAGCTTCTATCTAAAAGCTCTACAGTGCCAGGAAATTCCTGTTTATATTTCTCAATATGATGTCTAATCGTGGCTGCGAGAAGAAATGGACTTGAACTGACACCAAAATTTACTCGATTAAAACGGTATACCTGTAGTTTGGGCTTTTTATGAACACTCGGTTCGTCAACACTCCAGAGAAATCGAACGGCATCTTTGTGAGGGTTAGCAAGACAAATTTGTAAGAAAGCTTGTTTAATATCAGAACAAAAAGCTACTGCATTCAATCTAAAATTAATTAATACGTCTAGGAGATTCGGATTTAAATTAATTCCTGGCCACAAGCAATCATTTAACGAGAGTTCATTATTTTGATGACTTCCTGCGTCAAATACAATTCTTGTTTTAGATGTTAAACGACTTTCTTTTCTAACGGCCTGATGAGGTAAATAATATACAGGTCTATTTAATTCGTTATCTGTAATTTCGGTTTTTACTTCTTCTATAATCCCCTGTTCAGTGTAATCGCGAATGATTTCACGGTATTGCTGATATAATTCCGAATCATGACCAAATCTTCTCCATAAATTTTGGAAACGTTGTTTAGCTAGGGGATAATTATTGGACAATTCATTATAAGATTTTCTAAAGGGAAGTTGTACGATATAACGGCCATTTTCGAATTCAACAGTTTCATTAAAAATTTCCATAGCTTGATCCCTTTTATGAAGAACTGGATCATATCGTATCCCCAAACCCTCTAAATCAAAAAATAATTTTAAAGTATCTTGAATAGAGTCATTATTTAACAAAAAACATTGTCCTTGTTTATCACTTCGTCTTTCTTTAAGTTTACCACATGCAATCCACCCAAATTCGCTTTCTTTGAAAAACAACTCTTCATTTACTTTATACGTATTCTGTTTTAAAACTTTAAAAAATATATCAGCACTAATTAAAGCGTGTACTTCGTTTGCTTCAAAAAAGGATTTGTCAGCTAAAGTTAAAAACTGTGGTATTTCCACATTAGAAATATCTAAACATGAAGAGGGTGTAAATTCAGTTATTTTGTCTACAATCAAGAAATCTACTGGTTCAGCAAAACTGCTATCATGGGTTGAAATAATTGTTTTTAGTTTCCATTTTATGTTTTGCTTTAATCCATTTAAACCGCAAACCGGTGTCTTTATTTTTTGCTTTTTTTATTCCTAAGCAATTACTCATTCTTTCTGTGAGTACACATATATTACTGGCTGAATCCAGAATAGCTCTTAATTTTATTCTTTTATTATCTAATCTGCGAACATAAATTTCAGCAGTTGACAACAGAATATTTTTTTTTTTGCTTATTTGTTCCGGACATGTGTTATTACTCAATACTGATGCGGGATTATTCTTCGTATTAGGATTAACTGTTTCGCAATATTTTTTTTCATTTCCATTATTGATGACTAAAGGGTTTTTTATTTTCGATTTATTAGAGTTGTGAGAGCAAAACAAATGACTGTGTGATTCACCACATTTGCTACATCTATATTTAGAAAAGCAATCAATTTGAATGTGGTTAGATTTTAAGCACAAATTACAAAGTTTGTGTTTTCGAATAAATTTGAGTCTTTCATCAATATTAAATTTTAAGAAAGTAGGACATTTATATATCGGGTGTTGTGACTTACACACAATGCAATTTTTATTTTTGTTTTCATTTAAAATGAAAGTCTTTGGTTTAGAATTTATGGAACAAATTTTATTTGTGTTAACTTTAGGATTTCTATCAACACACACAGACAGTAAAACGGATTCCCGCCTGTTCCAAAAATTCTATAAATTCCTTAAATGTGGGAACAGTTTTGGATTTATGAGATGATTCAAAATTTCTTCTCGATTCTCTATCAAGTTTCTCAACAAGAATGTTTATTAGAAGAACTTCAGTTAATTTATTTTGCTCATATTTAAGCATTTTTAATGCACGTAAATTTTTTTGAACGCAATCAATCATATTTCCAATTTCTGTGGAATTTTCATTTTGTATTTTATCGAATTTCAAAATGTTTTGAATATGGATGTTGATTATTAAACGTTCATTCTCATATCTGTTTACTAAAAACTCATATAAGGATTCAAAATTATCAAAATTACTACACAAATAATTTACTTCATGAGTTAAACAAGATCTGAGGTAGTATAGCTTCTGAGATTGGACTCAGTTGTTTGTTGTTTGTAATCAAATCATCAAATTGGACTTTAAAAGAACTGAATTCATCATATTTTCCCGAGAACTCGGGTAAAAGTAAAGGGGGTATTTTAGTTTTAATTTCGAAATTATCATTTGTTTTCAAAACTGCCTCAGAACTTGATTTCTTAGAGGAATTAAGAATAATTTCAATTCTTACCTCTAGTTTCTCGAGGCGTTCTTCAAGAAGATTCAACTCTTCGTCAATAGCAGATAATTTTGCCTCTTTAACGTTTGGAATGGCGTAGTAGGAACTTCTCAGTTCTTCAATATTTTTTTGCAGTACTATCACCTTTTTTAGCTTCACTTTCGTTTCAACCGCATCGGTTTCTTCGTTGGCACTTTCAATAAAATTTTCGATTCTACTGATTTTATCCTTCAAGGTACCTTTTGATCTATTTAATATTTCCATAGTTAACTGATCCCTCCTGGATCGACGAAGCCAGATGTTTATTTTAGTATGTTGGTTGTTCTCTTCAGTGACGGACCAGCTACGCTTGCTTCTTTTTTTTTTTTATTTATTCACACAACATATATAAGCTATTTACAAGCGCAGCAAATTTTGAAATATTTTTATAATTGTGAACTTCAAATTATATTAGAATTCTATTATTGCTCACGTCAGCATGTTATAGAGAAAATCTCGTCAAGCTTCTTCCACAGAAGGTTCTCATCTGCCCGCACAGCGCGGCAAGGTAAAATATTTTACATAAGTGCGCATGACATTGGCGCGCATGCGCCAACACTATTTGTTTGAAACCAAAATAATTACAAGCATTTGAAAATTATTGTTAAAATTACAATCTCTCTTTGTCATCAGAGAAATTTTATTATAATGATTTTGATTCATAATAAATTATAGGTTACGTTTTTAAGGGTGCTTCTTTAATGAGTTTGTGTTCTAATTCACCAAAGAAAATCAAAAAATATCAACGGAACCGAAGTGAAAGCATTTATTTTATTGATTTGTTTCGTAGAAAATATTTGGAAGCAACAGTTACCTTATCTTGGTTTTCTTGAACATATTATGAGAAATGTTGATATTTCATAGAAGAGATTGTATAACAACTGCAATTTCTTTCTCGAGTTAAAAACTTTCCCTGAGGATGAAAATTTATTTATACCGTCAAGAGGAATTTATTCTACGATTTATTTAGAGAATAATGCCAAAGTTTAAAGACAGGAAAATTATACAGTTATTCTAATTCCATCAAGAGCTAAGAATAAATACACATGGGTTGGGTTTTAAAGAAATAAATGAAGTACATTGATTACGGGTCCAAATTAAGAATATAAACCCTGGAAGAGAGAGAGAGAGAGAGAGAGAGTAAAAACCGAATCATTATTTTGTTAGAAATCTGTGCTAAAAATGATGCATAGTAGTTAATTTTAGATTTATATTTCTAAACGAATAAAAGAGAATCGTTAAAACTTCTACTCAAGTTTTCTCCCTTGATTCAATCTGAGATGAATTAAATGAAGTATGGAAAGAGTGCCGAAAGAGTTCCATTGGCTTTAAGCAAGTGATCCTTGCTTTTGATTAAATCAGGGAGACTAAATTGCTCTAAAAATCCTTTTGAAAGAAATTAATGTGAAATATATTTAGCTTGTTGGAATAATATAAGGATCACTTGCGAATTAGTTTCTTAAGAATCAGAAAAGATGTAAGACTGCGTTTTTAAATTCTTCTTTTTGTTTATTTATTTTTTAAGCTCTATCACAAGGGTGGCTAAACTTTTTGGGAAGAGTACCCCTATATATATATATGATGAAAAGAATTATGCCTGCCACTTCCAGCATTTCCAACAACAGCAAAAAAAAGATGAAAAGTGAAAAAAATGTTACATATGTTTATTATATATAGGATTTTTACGCAAAAAAAAAAAAAACCATTTTTTTAATGCGTCTAAGTAGTGGGAATTTAAAAATAATATAATTCATAAGGCAAAAGTATATAAACAGGTTTTATTGTTAAAAAACTTTTTTACAGATTCAATCAGTTAAGTTTTGTGTAAAGAAAAAACGAGTAACTTGAAAAGTTTAATTCTAAATAATTATGCAGCCAATACTTTATGTGAGGTTTTTGAGCTTGTACTTTTTTTAACTAAGTTATCTACATTATGATTAGCTCTTGAAGAGACCAACAAAATTAAGTTGTCTTAGGAGAAAATCAGCTAGTTTTGAGAGATATTTTGATTTTTTTATGTTCATAATACAGAAAACACTTATTCACAAACATATATTGGTCCAAATTTTGAGAATTTTTTTTTGTTTAAAACAACCGCATTTCAATAAAATTGTTTTAAAAAAAATGTTATCTTTTTCAAATTTTCAAATTTTTCAGTAAGGTTTTGCGTGCTACTGTTGCAACTCCGACACGCGTGCTGCGGGTTGGCCACCCCTGTTCTTTCATGTATTTGTTATATCGTCGTAATAAAGAAATTATAAGATGTACATTTTTACAGTGTAGTGGATTTCTTTAGTTAGAATTCATTTACCACTGATAAGTTGGAGGAGATAACTCTGTTTTAAGGATTCATTTCTTGTTAGAATTGACACCTGTAAAAATTCACGAATACTAGTAAGAGTACTTACAACAAAAATACTGCTAAGAGTTAAATTTGAATGTCTTTGCCAATAGAATAATTTTAAGGTAAAAGAGAGTGTCCCATTATTTCATCAAAAGAATTTGACCTAGACAAAAAATAATTTCCCAAAAGTACTTAAAATTCGAGTACATCACACAATGATATGCTGCAGTTTCTGATGAGGAATAGGAAAATGGTAGCTTAAGAAACTTTACCAGGTTCAGATGAGCATTGCTCAGCAGGTATGCAAACTCCTTTAGGATCTCTGAAATATCCCTTCTTGCAATCACATCCGTATTGGCAAACGTACTGGCAATTTCCCTGTTTGATACAATCGTTGCATGGATTAACACAATCTGTATATTCCTCGTTTATTCCACAGGACACTTCTAAAAAAAGAAATTGCACTCAAATAACTTATAAATAAAATATTTGAGTTATTTATTGGGAGACGCATAAGAACTGAAGTAAATTCTGTACAAATTGTACTCCACCTCAATTGTAAATTTTTTTAAAGTCAAGTTGTAGTTTTGTATCTCATGTTTTATGAAGTTCAATGCCAGTGAGCATTCATTTTAAATTCTTAAGCACAGAATAATATTATCTGATATATTCCATTGTTTCATCATACAAAGTGAGGAGACGGCTTGGGAAGTTGAGCTCGAAATGAGACTTGGTATGTTGGAAATACACCTAAAGGATGCTCACCCACAGAAGTGGTAAAGTGCACTGATTAGACAATTCTCATATTTGATTGATTGTTTATTCATGTCGAAATATAAAACAGTAGGAGGGATATTGATGATGGACTTCGTAATTTAAACTTCAAGTAGGATCAAATGATGATGACGGAACCTGAGAGTGAACAACCATTTCACTCTCAAAACACATACACCATGGTTCGACAACCTTATAACTGTGGTGTGCCAAGCCAATCTACCAATAGGATTCAGCGGCCCATGTAATAGAAAATATTTAAAACAATTCGATTCCAGCGAAATTGCATGCAGAGTTAGGAAATAGAGGTCAAAAGTATAGATTTAGAGTTTTATTGTACATTAATTATGCATCAAAATTTAAAGATATTTATTAGTATAAAAATAAACAAATTATAACTATTAATTCAACATAAATAAATAACTAAAATATACACATGTAATTGTAGAAATCTTTTAAGAATAATTATTAAAATAAGAAGTAAACATAAAATATAATTTTCTTCAAGATAAATGAAAAAAAATTAAAACTGCACATGTATTATGTATAGAAATCTATTAAAATAAAAATTAAACACAGCATAAATTAAAAATATTCCTGCAATATACTTACATAAAGAATATACTTACTACCCTAAAACTGTGAATTTTGCCAAAAATTGGCAATTTTTTTTATGATTTTCTTTTATGGGCCATTTTATTAGCTTTATAAAAATACCAAGTTTATCCTTTTCCGTTTACTAGAACAAAAACTACAAGTGTTTTAATAAAAGCAGATGCCATTACTTTAAGCAAGATATCATACTTTAAAACCCTTTTTACTCGAAATGTGATTTTTTGAAAATAATCAAACGGGGTCAGCGATTGCGAAAAAAGTTTTGAGCATAATTAACTGAAATTTTTTCTGTAAGTTCTGTATAATAGTAGAACTGTTTTAACCTTCAGATTTACCAATCACTGTTTTATTACAGAATTTACAGTCCCTTATGTGAGTATAATCACTGTCTTTTTAAGCATTTTCATATAGTAACCGAGATAAAGTGCTCTAGTTTTTGTAAAAAAAAATATCTCTTATCCTGAAGGTCATTTCAAAATTGAATTATATAGCAACACATTAGATTGAAAAAAATTAAAAACTTGTTTATAAACATTTGGTGCAGAATGGACCGCGTTTATGCTATTTTTGTCAATTTTTACCTATTTTTTCCCATTTTAGTAATAATATAATTTCTTTTTCTCTTCTTAATATTAGCACATTTTTCTTAAAGTGCACTAAATAAATCTAAAAATAACAAAAAAAATCCCCATATCTCCTTTTTTTTAAAAAAAAGTTGTCGCAACTAGTCGGATGCCTTAATATTGCAATATGAGGGGTATAATTTGAGATTTTCAATTTGACAGATGATTCTGAATGTTCAGTTGTTAAACAACTTCTTTGTGAACTCAAAATACATGTCATAGGAGAAAAAGTTTGTTCACATATTTATGTAAAAGCAAAAAAGAAAAGCAGAACACGGGCAATTTTCTTAAAACAATGAATTCGTTCAAGAGGGCCTTGAGTAATGCTCCGTGTGCCACATCTACAACGCTTGCTGATGCCTGACATAATCATGTCAATGTGAAAACTTTGAGCCTTGACAAATTTATGTGGATCAACCTTCTACAGGGTGGGTCTTTAGTGGTACCAAGATTAGAGCCCCCGACTCGACAGAAACAGGAGTTGGGAACCGAGATAAAAGCCTTCAAAGATGTACATTTGTACTAGTTAATTAACATGTCGTGTTGTCTAGATTGGTAGCCAGTTTGCTCGTATGATCTGGCTTCCATCCTGTTTGGGGATTTTCCTCAAAAATTGCTTAAAAAATTGTAAGAATATTTTTAAAAAATTAACAACTTATTATATAAATATTATTAGAAATATTTTAAAGAAAGTAATAAATTATTTTATTTTATTTTTAAAACAACCGAAGGAAATAATGAAATTTGAGTTAAAGCTAGTATTTTATTTTGTTGTTACTTATGCCACTTGATCTACAGTAACATCATATCAAGGTTCACGAAATTCATCGCAGTTAGGGGCTAGATTTTTACGCCTGTTAGCCTAAGCTTTGAGCACCATGCAGGTGACAGTACGATTTTGTTCGGTTCCACCCCAATTTTGAGGAGAACGAACACCCTGAGAGCGGTCAAGGGCCTCCCACCTGTCTTCCACCAACCTCAAGAAATAGCCGTAGAGCACTTGCGGCTCTGCGGCTATTTAGAGTACTTCCAAGCCGCGAAGGCCCTATACATTTACAAACATCCATGCCTTCTCCGGGATTCGAACCCTGGCCCTACGGCCCCGTAGTCAGGGTCACTAACTAGTATACCGGATGGGTGGTTGTATTTTATTTTAAAATAGTTAAAGCATTCTCTCCAATGTATTTTAGGATGGAGATAAATTAAAACTTTTCATTACTATTATGATAGAATTTCTGGTAGGATTTCATTTTTATTTACAATTTTTACAAATATCTTTTTTATTTATCTGTTATTTAATAATTTTTAAATACGCCTTTATATAGGATAAATAACTAGTAAATACGTTACGATTGAAACGTTGAAAGCTTTATCTTGGAACAGATTATTCAGATTCTATTACTTCTACGGGTGACACTTTTTAGTTGTACTGTACAAACTCTACCAAGACATTTTTCCCGAACTGAATTTCTCTAGTCCTACTCTTCCCTTGATAATATTCTGATCGTTAAAATTAATATTTCCTGAATTACTCTATATAAAGGATCTTTAATTATTATTCTAAATTATTCTTTAAATTCTCTGAATTTCCATCAGCACAATGCTTAAGCTTTATTTGACTTCCTCAGTCGTGTTTATTTGCTACAGGCAGAGAAACTATCTCCAGTTATACGATGATAAGATGGAGTGTATATAAGGCTGAATGAAAGAAATTAACACATTTTCCACTGAAGGATCAGAATTCTACTTTTACTAGTATTTACAATGTTAATCTTGGTTTTATTAATAAACACATTGATGAATACGTGTCACCTCAAAAGTAAAAATTCCTGCACAAGATTCTATTTCTTGAGTAAGTATTTTTTAATCGTGAGCACATCATACAATTTCAAATTCTTTAAGAATTTTATCTGGTAATAATTTAACAAATAGCTTTTTTCAGTTTAAAAAAACTACTACAATAAAAAACCGATTCAATTCATACAAATAAAATCCAAAGAATTCCTTTCAAAGGAAGTAGATTATTTAGGTACGTAAACACAAAATGGATACTTTTCTTCCTTTTAAGATTTTCAAGCATTCACGAGAGAGATCAGTTATTAACTACTTATAAGCAACTATTTGATCCAGAAAAATAATACCGGGAATGAAAATGTAATGAAGTCGGACTAACCTTCAGAAATGCACTGACTCTCAGGAATGCAGTCTCCATTATCATCTCTGAAAAATCCTGGATCACAGTCGCAACCCGGCTGACAGTACGATTGTTCACAATCTCCTCTGCTCCAGCAGTCATTGCATAGATTAATACAGGGAACATAATGTTCGTGTTTTGGGCACAATGATTCTGTAAGAAATACAATCAATTCATCAATAAAATCAGAGAAACAAAATATATTAATGTATATATAAAAAAGTTAGTTTGTATATCTATCCATATGCATATACATCGTATGATGTGATACTCTTTTCTAGAGGAAAAACCAATAGACTTGTCCTGATTATAAAATTCATATAACATAATAACCGTTTAATATAATAATGTAACTTTTTTGTATCATGAACAAGTAAATGTTAATAGGTTTCTTTTTTTTTCTTTGTATGTGTGCAGCAGATGAGGCTAATGCTTCTTCAAGAGAAACCCAGGGGAACCTTTGTAAATAAGACAACATTGTTTGTTTTGATGAAATAGCGACGATTCAAGAGTAAGCCCATTGCTTTCACGAAACGAAATTGCTCATTAATGTTCAGCGTAAATTTCGATGTTGCAAGAATATGAAATATTTAAAGAAACAGTCAGTGTTAAGGGTCGTCCCAGAAGTGGCAGGCCTAGTGTGAGTGAAGCAGTTGTTGAACACGTTCGTGGATTGTTTCAATGGAGCCTATTAAATCAATTTGTGATGCATCGAACTTCAAATACTTCAAACAAGTTGGATAAGAATTCCTCATAAAAAGCGTAGGTTGCATGCTTAAAAATATAAGACATGTTAAAGAGCACTTGAATATCGCTTAGACGATTTCGAACTACCAAGGGAGCATACTTTTAAATTTATTGAGGTAAAAGGTTTTATAAAAAAATTCATGATAGTATATTAACAATATATCCAAAAAATATATATCTAACTATAATCGTTTGAGCACAATAAATATTTATAATCAGGGCAATTCAAATTTGTGGAATGAGATAAAAAGTTAGCAAATTTGACATATAACGAGCCATACCTGCAACATCACATCGAGCAGCCAAGACGCAATGTCCTGTCGAATTTCTGAAGTGTCCAGGTCGACAATCGCATCCTCTGCTGCAAAATTCGTAAAAGCATTTCCCACGCTGGACACAGGTGTTGCAAGGATTGACACAGTCAATTGCCACTTCATTCGTTCGGCAAGGCCCTAAAGAATTTAAAAAGAAGTAAGAAAGCCGAGGGGTACCTTCGTCGTGTGTTCAATTTTTTTTACCAATTCGGTTTAAATGAGAGTAGATGTAAAATTCCCATGACATCCATTCCTTAATTTTAGTTTAGTGATTTTTTAAGGTTAATTTAAAGCACGAAGCACAGAAATTAAAAATAAAAATAAACTCAACGCTAAGTATCTAGTAACATATTTTTAAAGTTATTTCAAAATATGTAATGTGTCAATTATATCGAAATTAATAAATGATAAGTGTCCGAAATTTTAAGTGTAGCTAAATTTTTTTATATGTTTATTTCGCGTCCACTTTCCATATTCTGTAATAACTCTCTTTCTACGGGATCATAAAAATAAAGCACATTTTTAGAATATATATTTATTTTTCATTCCCAGTTTAGGGAGCAAACAAATTTGGAACTGATATTAATTTGACTTCCACTGCACTCCTAAATAAACCAACGAACGAGTAAAATAATATTTTTAGGTATCGCAAAGTTTTTAAATAATCGTATAAACACTAAGTGTTTATACGATTTATAACGATACGTTGTAAATCGTACGTTACGCTATAACGACACGTTATGAACGTGTTTACGATAAATAATATTTATCTTTAAATGTGTTATTTATAATGACAAATATCCAAATCAAATAACGTATTCTTAAAAATATTTCATTCAGCAAACAAAACTCATCTATGTAGATTGCGATAGCGAAAAGAAAATTTTATTAAATAAAAAAGAAGTAGAGAGAATAAAAAGGAATAAAATTTCATTTCTTATAAATACTTTTATCTGAAAATCTACTTTTACGTTACATTTCCAAACTTAATAACTGAAGTTTTAGGATAAGTCACACACATGCTGTAATTGCATTTTAGTGATTGTACTAAAGCATTCTCTTAGGGTAATTATTTTCTTCTTTACGGTCTAATATTTTTAAGAAATGGCATAAGTAATGCAAAAACTTTAGAACTAGAATTTCAAACCCGAATAAGATTTATGTTTAAGAAGTATTTTTAAGTAGTATTTAATTGTCTTATTAACTGTTGGAGATTTAAAGTTATTACGTAAACAACTTTGAAAGTAACCATTTTTCTAAAAGTTTTGAACAGCTTTCTTTTCAAGTTTTTTTTAAATATTCTTAAACACAGTTTTAAAAAAGTTCCCATTGTGTCAATGAAGTGATTTGATTTATCTTTATGAAAATAAGTACTCTGTGAAAATACTACACTCCTTAAGGGAAGCCAATTTTTCAATATGTGTGGTTTAAAATTCATTAGAAATAAAGTGATAATAAATAAATAAATAAATACTGTAAAATTTTCAAATACAAATAAGATTGTTTGGAAAAATATAAAGTGTATGTTTATTAGAATATTGGATAAAAATATTCAGTTTTTAAATACCTATAGGGCATTTCTGAGGTAGAATACACTTTTTATTTGGTCCTTCCACATATCCAGATTTACAGAAACATCCTTTGGCGCATCCCTTGGTACAGAAGACAGATTCTTGGTAGTTGATGCACGTTAAAGGGCAAGAGGAGCCACATTCTGAATATTCTTCATTTTCTCCACAGGTAGCTAAAAGGAATTCTTTATAACTCAATAAAAAATTGAGATAAGTCAAAAGATGCATAGCTTGTGTTCATACTCTATCAGCAAATCTGTTTAACACAAATTACTTGATGCAAAGAAACACAAAATATTTTTTTACAATAACAAAAAAAAGAAGATAAATCAGATTTTATAAGGTATTTCTTACGAGTTACTTATGATAACGCTATTGTTATTTGATTTGAAAAATAATGACAATTTTATTTTTAATTATGTACACAAACAATAATAAATTTACAACAGAATACTAAGATACAACTTTTACATAATTAACATGACTGAATAGCAATATTCTAATGAGCGTTTTCGTGTGTGAACACCCTGTAGATCAGTTGGTCAAGCATCAAGCTCGCAAGTGGTAGATCGTCAGTGGGAGCCCGGATGCAGACGAGTTTCCTGAAACAACTTTTGTTTACTGTGTATTGGCTATAGTTTTTTCTAGAATATTCCAGCAATTATTATTTACTGTAGTTTATAGTAATTTGTTTTTTCATTGAATTCTGTAAGGAGAACTTTCGTTAGCAAGCTAAAGATATATTGAGTTCAATGAATAAAGTCTCGAGTTGAGATTAAGGAGCGCTGTCGTCATCCAACTTAAACATTGTATTGTCCTCATTAGTTTCATCTACGAGACAATATTTATGATGAAAAAGGAATGTTTTTAGTTTTTACATTATTAAAGCCCCATTTTGAATAGTAATATTTTTATATCTATACAGGGAACTTAGCTCTTAACTATTTGCTGTTTAATTATTATTTAATTTGTAATAAATGTGATAAAATTAATAACTAAAAATGTTAGAAACCGCTTAGAATATGTTTACATATTTAATATTTCTTAAGTCATACATTTGTAATAAACTGATTGTTAGTTTGAATTAATTTGCATTGTAATATTTTTATTTACTTTACTTAATCATAGATGTCGCTACCAGTTAACTGGTTTTAAAGGTATACGAAAAATTCAATTTTATTACGTTTAACTTTTACACTTTCTGTGTGTGAGCTGTCATGAAAATTTAAATATACATTCATATTTTCATTGTATAATATGTTTCCGATTACATTAAAGAATGTATCCAAGAACAATTGGGCAATGCAGCATATTGTATCAATTTTTTACAGTAAGATAAGCAAATTCTTTTTGATGTTCTTGGATTACGGGGGCTTAGATTTTATATGGGAAATTAGATTTTTTATATTGTACTAACTGCATTTTCTCTTTTAAATTTGATTTCAACCCAATAATGTAGCCAATTGAAGATTTAGTGACTTAAAGTTTTGTTTTTAAGGTTAGCTAAAATATTACTGCGGTTATACTATTTTGTCCTGTTCTGTCTTGCGACTTTTTCACTTATTATTTTGTTTTAATTAGATTTAAAGTAATTTAACATGTATATTGTGTAAATTATATGCAGTTCACTTTTCTTTCTCGGGTGAAGGTACTTTTTTACTCTAAACGTTTCGTTTCGGTAAAAAATGTAAGGAATTTAAAAGTTCTTTCTCTTTTCATCAATTTAATCGTATACTTCAAAACTTAATACTTATTGTAGTTAGCATATGTAATTAAAACTTCAACTTCTAAGGTAAATTTCCAATTTTTATAGCTATTTGTTGTTTTATATTTGTAATGATGAGCCAACAAAAACTGTAAAATTTGTTTTTAATTATAATGTTTAGCCATTATTCTGTTGTTGTTACTTATGCCGCCTGCTCGACAGTAACATCAAATCAAGACCCTCGAAATCCATCGCTGCGAAAGGCTACATTTACGCTTGCCTTTAGCAGTAGCTTAGAGCACCATACAGCTGACAGTGCGATTTGGCTCGATTCCCCCCTAATTTTGAGGAAGAATATCCTGCGCTGGTTAGGGGTCTCCCACTTCTCTTCCCCTCCTACCAACCTCACGAGAGGACTTGTGGCTCGACGGCTATTTAGAATACCCCTATGCCGCGAATTTACTATACATTTACAAACATCTCCACATGCCGAACACATGTCCAACGGCACGGCAGTCAGCGTCACTAACTACTATACCGGGAGGGCGACAGTCATTGTTCTAAAAATAACTAGGAATAATATTACATCAGTTCCCTCAAATGTTTAGAAAAGAGAACTCGAATTAAGCTTACGTATATTACAATGCTGGGGTCGAATACACCTGCGGTCTCTAGCTCTGACGAAACCTTTCTGGCAAACGCAACCTGGATTGCAGGGAGACGGGCACGGCCTCTTGCTGAATGGATCTTCACAAGTGTTCTCGCAAGACCCACAAAGTTGATATTCCTCGCCCTCTCCGCAAGTAACTGTGGCATTACCTAAAAAGGAACAAATGCAAAGTAAAAAAAAAAAGGTTCATTACAAAAAATTTATGAAAAAATTGTTTTGCAAAAATAAATACAAATATTTTGATGCCTAAAATAGTTCTTACTTGTAAATATTATTTAAAGACATACATAATTAATAGTAAAAGACAGTTTTTGGTGAAACAATTTATATTGATTTTCCATCAACATCTCTTGAGTTAGCGAGTATTAACATCACATTATCCAGCTGCTCGAGGGATTTTGGTGACGGACCTCGTAATTGTGAACCATGGTCAAGTGACAAGGACGACACCTGAGCTGGCATCCCCCTTCTCCTAACTACCACCCTACACCAGCGGGTTGAGCCTTGACATATTTAACGTGCATTGGCGCCTCTGCACGGTGGGTCTTCAGTGGCTCACATTCATGACACTCCCCCTCCCCCCCCCACACACACACAGCCAAGAGTTCGTTACTTTGAACACTAGGCTATCGTAGCCACCAATATCTCTGAGAGACTAATTGAAAGAGTATTTTGAAAAAGTCATTTTGTGAAAAATAGAAAAAGCTATTATATGTAAAAAAAAAAAAAACTTAATCATAAGTAATATATAATATTCAATTGTTTTATATCTTTGTAAATTATAATGCGTTCTAATAAAAATAGAAGCTTTTTATATAAGTTTGTCGTAGTCTCTCACTACCCCTATGATTATTAACTCTCCTTCGCATATTATCTAAATCTGAATATGTTGGATCCATAATTAATTACAACCAAATTAATAAATCAATCTTATTTATTTATCTTTCTTAATTTGAGAAATACACAAATATTATTCAGACTATAAGAACAACAAATTACAGTGGAGTGTGAGAAGAACCCGATTATGAACGACGGAATACTAACTGAAACCACGGAGAATAACGTATACAATCAAACTACGCATTTATATCTAATTTATGAAAATAACTGACCTGCTACCTTTTTAAGGCAGGTTTCTCTAATACTGGATTGCTCTAAGGAGCGGCTTCAATCTTTGATATCTTCAGTTCCTTCCCGAACCGAATTAATGAACCTTTTTCAATAGTCTTCCCCCGGCGAATATACTTCCACTAGTTAAACTAATCTCTCTCAGAATCACCTTCTTAATCAACCTCGTAGTCATCCTCCTTCTCTTCATTTCATTTCTCCCTTTTATATCTTTTTCGAACTCGCTAAACCCGAAACTATCTTGTTTGCATAAGTCACACTTTTGGCTCTCGGCGGAGATTGGTAAAATAAATAAAATATTTAAAGATGTGAGAGAAGGTTAGTGAAACGCGTAAGCACCCGTCACAAGTTTGTTACAAATGTTATATCTAAAGAAACAATGAATATTCAGTACAAGTCAACACATTAAAGTCGAAACTGCTTAAAAGAAATACGTCGCGGGAAATAAATTCCTTTCTCTATAAATTCGCATTTCCATGAACTTACTGATACTTGTTTATTGTTGTGATAAACGGAATAAATTATAGTTTAAAAAAAACTAAAGAACGCGCTTTATACCGAATCGAACTAAAAAGTAAAAAAAGAATTCTTAATATAAGAATAGAATGATGAACGAGAAAATTAATGTCATTGTGGTAAAAACGTGGGATGTTCTATAAAAATATCAATTGTTATAGTTTCTAACTTCTATTCCGAAATGCTGAGTTAGTGTAAAACTGTAGTACATAGCACCCCACGCTTTTACCACAATGAAAACATTAATTTTCTCGTTCATCATTTTATTCATATATTAAGAATTCTTTTTTTACTTTTTAGTTCGATTCAGTATAAAGCGTGCTCTTTAGTTTTTTTAAAACTATAATTTATTTTTCATTTTTTAGTTCAATCTACAATAAAAGCATGTTTTTTAGTTTTTTTAACTATCATTTATTCATTGTTGAATTTATCCTTGAGATTGATATTTGGAGCCGGAATTACGTGGCTGCTGGAATTAGTCTTGCTCTTCAATGGATATTAATAAAAGGGTCTGAAGTGCATTTATTCTCTCCGCTTACAGGGCCTCGGATGAGTCCCGTATCCTTAGATTAGATTCCGTCTCTATAGAACAGGTCAAACAATTAAATGTGTCTGAAGAAGAAGAAGTTCGAATTAAAAAAATAATGTACCATGTTTCTATATACGGACTAAAAAGTATAAGATTCCTCCTTTTCGTTTTCTTCCCCTTCCTTTTTCTTTTTTCACATTTTTATGCATTGTCATCTACTTCTGAGCTATGGTCCAAATTTCAAGTCTGTAACTCATCGGGAAGTCACACAGTTTAAAACCAATTACAAAATTCCACCCGGACAGACATTCAAGAAAGCGAGTTAATAAAAACATGATAATATTCATTGTCAATCGTATTATCTCATTTTAAACGTATTGCTATAATGATAATTCGTATCATCACTTCTAAACGTATTGCTTTACAAAAATAGAAAATATTTAGCAGTTAGAACATAAATTATTTTTTTTTCACATGCACGGGCCTCTTTTTTTTAATTTTCATTTTCAGAAGAATGTTTATATTATGGTTAGAATTTGCTGACGCACATCCACCCTCCACTTTCTCACACAAAGAACACTTTTTTTGTTTGTCTTATTTGTATTGACCACAAGTGTATTTTACATTTGCATATAATTAGCTTTAAATTAAAAACACTAGCGTTTAGGGTTACGCCTTATTCTTTTAGTCGCAAAATCTGAAAATGGTATATGGAATTAGTCACCAAATTTGAAAATTGTATATGCAATAAGTCGCCAAATCTGGAAGTGGTATATGAAATTGTCGCCAAATCTGATTATCGTTATTCCTGACGATCCTGATTAGAATAATGGAACAAAATTGTGAAATTATTGTGTTGTTATCGGTTCTTGACAAGTGTGCAAAATTTCGAATTAATCCGATCTTTTAAAGTGGGTAAAAATCGAGTTCTAAGATTCCGTTATATGCAAGTGAAACTTATAAAAGCGTGTTAAAAAGAAAACCCGAAAAATCATTTTGGTTTTTGTTTGTCCGTATTCTTTCTGTATTATTAAAACTGCGTCAAATAATATTTGATATCCCTTCCATTATTTTGTCACTTAATATTATCCCTCGCGATTTTGTCTCACTCATATATAAAATTTCCTATATAAGCTATTTTATATTTAAAAAATATTCTTCATTCGCGTAGACTGTATTTTAACACAATCATTTTGATTTCCCATTGTAAAGTGATTCTGATTGTTCTGCCGATGTATTTTCATAAACATTTCTTGCTGACTAATACATCTGGAGCCAGACAACAGGTGTCAATTTGCTGCGCAAGACTCACTTGCTGATGCCGTTAATTATACGATTACTGCATCAGCTATATAAATGTCAATGCAGCTGTTAAATTTTACTAAATGATCTTTATATTAAAAATAACTTTTTTTTCCAACACTATTTGAAATTTTTTTTTGGCATTTGTTGATGAATCATTCGTATTTTTGCCTTGGATAGAAAAAAAAAAGAAAATGTTTCTTAAGTGAAACTTGTAAAAAGTGCCTTACGAAATTAGGGAATATATTAAAATGTAAAAGTGGATATGGATCACACATGGAATTTTTCAAGATATACTGACGACTATGTCCAGATAGTTACCTATTTCTTATTTTATTTTGCAGATATTATTTATCTTTTCTTTCTTACTCGTCAGTTTTAAAGCTTTGTATTTAGTGCCCAAAAGTTTCTTATTTTTTTTTTAAAAAAATGGAACTGCTGTTTGTGTGAATGCGTTTCGAAATTTAATACCATGCAAAAAAATTTTTAAGAAATTTCGAGTTTTTTTTGCCGTCGAATTCTTTGTGCGTAAGGTTCTAATCTGAGTGACATAATTTTAAGAGCTTCTACTCTTCTATGACTAAATTCTTGTATAGAGAGTCAAAGCATTAAATGCTGGGATTATTGTAGTATTTCTAGTTAAGATAGCATTTTAATTCCTTGAGAATGATCTGATTTTTTATAATTACAAGTATCACACACATACGTAATTTCCATGAATGTATGTGACGTAATTTTTCGAATTAATCATATTATGTTAAAGAAAAAATTTCAGGAGCTGGAATATATTAAGGGTTTACATACAAGAAATACTTGTGGATGTGTATGAAATTATTTATACGTAGTCTTACTTAAAATTTCCTTTACAGAGGCATTTCCTACATATTTATCCGACTATTTGCACTAATTTCTATAGATAGTAAGTTTCTTTTTGCTTTCCTAATTGATATTTTCTTTGGAAACAGGAACTTTAAGCACACACAAAAGACACACTAATTTTATAAATTAATATTTTTAATTTATTAAATAAGGTGGCTTTGTTTACTAAAAACCTGTCAGAAAGAGTGAGTTTCCCATATTGATTAGAAATTCCCTTTTTTAAGTTGATTTTTAAATAGCAATTTATTTCATTTCTTGAGAGTTTTGAGTAAATATTTTTTTAATCTTACGAATTTAGAGTAAGAGAGTTGTACCTTTAAAGATGCCATTTATTTTCAATTTAAAAATAAGAGGTATCTGTAAACATATATATATTCTAAGATGGACTCATGTGTTTTGATTTGAAATCCTACAGATCCACAAAAGATTAATAGAAGTCACAATATGTTTGCAAGGATTTTCTGTACTAATACTTCTGAAAAATGTTTCCTTAATTTATTTTTGTCCTGAACCCTCCAAGTCATCACGCTATTCTTCATTCTTTTAATTACCCTCTTAATGGGAGTAATAAATTAGCAGCAATCTTAAATTTCAAATAAGTCCCACCGTGCCAAATTTTATAATGAGCTGATGCAATATTTCATCATCCACTGGGCTTGACGAATTGACTTTCACGGATTAACTCATTAGCATTATAGAACATCTAGATTTTTTTTAATGTTTGAATAAGCTAAAGGAGTTTCGATTGAATAGAGAACACTTTTGTTGTGCGTTTCCGTGTTATAGCTGATGCTTTTATGTTTGCAAATGTCTTGCTTTTCTGCGCAATGTGTCGACTCCTGTAAAGAAAACCTACCTCGTTTAATATATATATATACGCGCATTGGACCTCAGAGCCACAGATGTATATTTACGGCAACACTGGCTTTGTTCCAGTTTGGGATGGAGTTGTCTGTCGCTTAAGAGTCTCGAGTAGTCTCTTGAATGAAATGCTTAAATTTATAGATTATTTGAGTGAAATCATCATCACACAGAATCTTAATTTGACTAGTATAGTGATACATAAAAAACTTTCTGCAGGTCTACAAAAGGCCGAATAAGCCACGTGTTTGTTTAAACGCTTCACTACAAAAGATGGCAGTTACTGTAGCCATTTCATTTTTAGAAATCTCAGTAATCCTCTATATTAGAATACTTAATTGTTTGTCTATCTCTATTTTAGAAACATGGTAAGAGGACAACTTTTAATCACCATTTCAAACAAACTTCCTTTTATTATGGCACATGCGTCCGACGCAGGAAAAAGAAATGCATTTGCTGTGAGATAGATTAGGCACACACTTAGTGCCAAATGAACCATTCGCAAATTGCTCGCTTTGAATCATCTGCTGGTTTTTTGACAAATATTGAGGGAATTTCTAGTTCAGATTAGAACAGCATAACCAATAATTCTTTCACTTTCTTTTTGCTAACAATACACTAATGATCATTTCGTACGGTTAGCTGACAAATGTTGGTTCGCTCTTGGCTAGTGGATTGCTGGAAGTTCATACAGTGGAAATAATTTCAACGAAAAGTTCGTGAGCAGTTCGACTTGTAAATGTATAAAATTTTAACATTTGATATAAGCTAGAGGCTGTGTGTTCCAATCTCATAATGTGTGTATAATGATGTTGCTTCTATTACAGTTTCTTCCACCGTAAGCAGACCTTATATAATCTAAACAACTCATATTACATAAAAAGAATCAGAGCAATTTCCTTATGGTATTTAATCACATGTTTTATTTAAAAACACAAAAAAGGTTTTCTTCAATACCAACTCTCAAATTAACGAATCTGTTTCAAAATGCATCGAAGTGCTAGAAGATTTCTAACCAAAATCATTTATCTTGAAATCTCATCGGGAAAAATTTATAAATATAGTTATTGATAATAATATATGATGTTGATTCTCTAGAATTCTTTATAAGTTTTTATCTTCAATCTAAGTACGACAAAAAGATTAGGAAGAAGAAAGAGAATGTATGATGTTTTTTTGCTCTAATATTTCGATAAAAATAATTTAATCGATTAATCAAATAAAAGGAAATACAAAATATTGAAAAGTTATAGTTATTAATGATCAATCTATTTACCTACTTTTTAGTTGTTTAATGGAAGATGAACACATTTTTTAAATATATACTGAATTTAGATCCAAATAATGCATTTTGGCTCTCTGAATGGTTAACAAATAAAATCTACTTAAATAAGTATTTGACAAAGCAGGGTATTAAATTAAATTTCTCTTTAATTATCTATTTCAAGGTAATGAAACTAAAAAAAAGATAATATGAATTTTTTAAAAAAATTCTAATGATTTATAACAGTATATAGCAACAAAAAGTAAAAAGTTACAACAATATCTTTAAAATAAGAGTTTTTACAGTATCTACTTCATAATTTTGATAAAACTAAAATTTCTGTAGGAGAAAGAAAATACGTATAATATATTTAAATATGAACAAACAATGATATATATATATATATATTGGAGTTATCTTAATGAACACATATTTATTTAAGTGAAAGGTAAAAGTATACGCGTAAAATATATTTTACGCAATTCACTACGTTTCATTTGTTGTGTATTTTCAAAAAGTGTTTCGCTAAATATTTTTAAATGCATTAGACTTTTTGAAAAAGAAAACTGCTTATTAGTAGAAATGAATGTTTTTACAATATGTTTTTAAAAAACTTTGAAAGCATAAATTTTCTAACATTTAAACATTAAAACCCGTAGACGAAAATTTGGTAAGAGTTGAGTTTTAGCTCAAAAACAAAAAACACACCTAAAGATTAAATTAAGAGGACCAACTTTTTGTTGCTTCAACTATTTTGAATATCTTCAAATAAATTTTTAAATATCTCACCTAAAATTCTAAAAATAAAATAAAGATTATACAATCAACTAAATTAATAGGAACTTACTTCAACAACAAAATGTTATTTAACTCATTAAGGGGACACAGTACGATTCAGTTGACAAAAATTGATAAGAAAATCAAATTTAATTTTTTAAGCCTAAATTATTCTTTTTATACTTTTCTATAACCTGACAAAATTTTAAAGTTCTAAACTTAAGAAACACATAATTATGATAACTTGCGCGTATGATTTTATTCACATCCCTATGGCAAATCAAAACTTTAAGCTTACTTATCTCTGAGAAAGATAAAATAACTAGTTTGTCTTCATTTAAAATGCTAAGGGTTTTTTTCTATTGTGCCTAATGCTTTGAATTTTTTTTAACCTATTGTTAATAGTACGTGTAACAAAAGTTGGTATGCATTTTTGAATCAAAGCAATACTTATTTTTTAAAAAATAGTTGAACACAGAATTTGAGCATTTTTTAAAGAATTTTCAATAAGCATTCATAAAAAGAAGTATTGTACAAATACCAATCATGTTATCGGAAAAACCCATACCAACTTGTGTTATGCATAGTTTGACTTACTTGTAAATAAATTTCCTGCGTATATGTAAACTTTTGTAGGAGGAGTAGCATTTTAAACCATTCACAAATTTTAAGTTTGTTCCTTAAAAAATTAAATGGCTAGCTTTTTATGAAATTTTGAGCACAAAATCTATTTCACATAGTATACACACATAGGAGGCAACCAAAAAAAGTTTGAAAATCCTTAAATTAAAAGTTTTTGCTTAAATCGTACCATGTTCCCTTAATCAAATACAAATATAAGTAAATTCCACACAAAACATTCATATTTTCAAGGAACATCTCTTTTATGTGATTATTTAGCACAATTAAAAAATTATTTGAGATTTTAATTTAAAAATGCGATAAAGTTTTCGATTCACTTTTTTACAGTGAATCGAATCTGTGAATGTGAAATAAACTATAAATGACTCTTATTCTTAAGGATCAAAATACCGTACGGGAAACTTGTGCTATCTTTTTTAAAATTACCTGAGTAAGAATAAATTTTCAATATTCTGAGTTAATTTGTTAACTATTGTATAAAAGCGACAATATAAATTAGCTTTTGTTTATATAATACCTGTTTTTTTTAGGTTCTTTTCTTAAGGAACTGATTTAGAAAGATGATCTCCTTCTAGAACTTTGTATATTTGGAGAATTTATGCTTAATATTTAGTACTTGGATAACTTAAATGCACTAAAGTATTTTTATACTTACGGTGTTGGGCTAGTCCCCCTTGTGAAAGAAATCCTAGACACAGGAACCAAAGCAGGTGTATTTCCATGCCGAGAACACAAAAGCAAATAACATTAGTTTCCAATTTACCAGTACACTTGATGATTTGAGCACATTCCTGATCCAATCACAATGAGGACAATGGATTGAGTGCTCCGAGTTTCATAGTCTAGACTTTATCTGCATTCTAACACTGAAACTCTATACTTAGTTTAGAAATCGCTTCGTTTGCAATTTTAGCCTTTACTAAACAGAACAGTTAAAAATCCTAGAACACACACATTTAAGCGGAATGTTATTGATGCTTGATGTAATCTAACTTATGACCAGATTGACCGTTGAGATTAATTTAAGGATTTCTTACAGTTTACACGAACTTTCTATATCTCGAAATAGTGATTGAAAAATAATTGTAAAAAACAGAAATTTAAATCGATATAACCTTGATTAAATACTTTTTCAAGAATTTTATCAATAGTTCAAAACAATTATATTTTAGGTTTCGCAATTATATATGTATCACAAGAAAAATTACCAAAAAGCTGTTATTTAATCTGAATGTTGCTGCAATCGTAAGTTATTCGAACTTCACAATTAAAAGGTCGTATTAAGCTTTTCTTTATATTTTGTATGTGTGCATGCTAAAACATTTTTTTTACTAGTTAACTTTCTTCAATTACAAACCTCATTCCCGGTATTACTTTTTTCACATTTAAAAGATCAGTCGATACATCATCATACATACCAGTCAATAAATACCAGTGATATATCAACATTAACGTATTCTACTAATTTTGTATAGAGATGTATCATTAAAAATATTTTAAAGTATGCTATATGTTTCAATATTTAAATATAGTTTTCTTTTTTAAAATATCTCTGAAAAGCCCTCATCGATTTCATATTTCTTTGACTCTAACCAAGTGGAAAATTTTAGGAAGAAATGGTACATTATTATGTTAGAAACAATTTATTAGAGGCAAGTCTATTCACTTTAATTTTCAAGCAATGGTAGCGCACAGGGTTGTTCATAATTCCCTCTAAGTTTTCGGAGCACTGTAGTAAAAAAACTAAGAGGAATATGGCAAAAAGGAACATACGAACTATATTCGTTTTATTTACATATTTTACAGGTGTTCTATGTGTGAACTCTTGGTCTCATGACACATCAATGCGATAGTCCGGTTAATGCTACATTCTACTCAACATGGTACTATCAACGTCTTTGATAGTATGTGTCATCCTTTGCTTGTTATCCGTGTTGTCTGAAAACTTGGCCTTTTACATAAGACACAAATTTTCATACCCCCTTTGCCACTTGATGTAGCTGCACTGCATGAAAATGGGTAACATGTGCTGCTAATAGCATTGATAGTACTGCGTTGAGTACAGTGTAGCAAGAACTGGGTTATATCACATTGATGTATTCCGTGTGACGAAGGATTCCCCCGTATAACACCTGTAAAATATATAAATAAAACGTGAATTTTTTCTGTATTTGCCTTGTGTTCCCACTACAGCATTCCGAAAACTTAGAAGGAATTATGAAATACCCTGAATATATATATATATATATATATAGTGTAGTAGAATATTGCCATAAAATTCTGAAATATGTAGATGTCACCTAATTAGTAACTCAGAAAATGATACGTAGATTTGGAGATGTCAGTCATATTGAGTAAGATAGCAACCACACAAATTAGAAGAATATTGATTTTCCTTCAATAATATTTTCACATGTTTTGATTTGATGTACCAATTCCCTTTTCATAATCCCCAAATGGGGATTGTTTCATAAATTAATAAAAATCGTATTTTATATTCTATTTTGTAAAATTTAATGGTCTACCTTTACAAGTAAAAACATAACTTTATAGAGGTAAATATTTTTTTAAAAAAATCTGGTAGGTGTTAGGTCAGTAAAAATTCCCCAATAGGAAAACCACCTTTGATATCAATAAATCTTGTGTAATATTGTGAATTAATGTATAGCAAAAAAAGCTTGAATTATTTAACTTGTAACATATTATTCAAAATGTACAAGTAGATTGCGATGTACTAAATAATTCGAAAATTGACAATTCTATTCTATCTTACTTAATAGTTCTCTTTCAGAAAAAAGTTCTTAAAATTTGAATTCCTAAGTCATTCGGACAATCTCAGACATCATCGGAAAAACTTAATTAATATCAAGCAATGGGTGAGGAGAAAAGAACAATGGGCAAACGTAAAAGGTAACAGTTAGTTAATCCCCATCAAAATATGCTAAAATTAATGGTTGTAAATAGATTTATTCTGATAAGAAAGACACCAATTAGAAAATAAAGATATTAAAGCTAGATTTGTAGCTCAAGGATTTAAGGAAACACTTGGATTAGATTATGCAAACGTATATTTCCCTTGGTTGTAAATTTTTCCTTGATTGAACTGTTTTTAACACGCTTTTGTAAGTTTCACTTGCATGTAACGGAATCTTGGAACTCGATTTTCACCCACTTAAAAAGGTCAGATTAATTCGAAATTTTGCACACTTGTCAAGGCCCGATGACAATACAATAATTTCATAATTTTGTTTCATTGTCCTCATCAGGATCGTCAGGAATCACGATAATCAGATTTGGCGACAATTAAATATATCACTTCCAGATTTAGCAACTTATTGCACTTACAATTTTGAGATTTGGCGACTAATCCGATATACCATTTTTAGATTTGGTGACTAATTGTATATAACATTTCCAGATTTGGCGACTAATTCCAGATTTAGCGACTAAAAGAAAAAGGTGTAACCCTACAGCGAGTGTGGTTTATAAAAAATAAAACAAAAAAAGTGTTCTGCATGTGAGAAAGTGGAGAGTGGGTGTGTGTTATAAATTTCGTACTATAATATAAACATTTTTCTGAAAATGAAAATAAAAAAAATAGGCTCGTGATATGAAAAAAATAATTTAAGTTCTAACTGCTAAATATTTTTTATTTTTACAAAGTAATATGTTTAGAAGTGATGATACGAATTAACATTATAGGAATACGTTTAAAAGGTAAGAATACGATTGACACTTAATATGACCATGTTTTTATTAACTCGCTTTTTCTTTAATGTCTGCCTGGGTGTAATTTTGTAATTGATTTTAAACTTTGTGACTTTCCGATGAGCTAGAGCAGAGGTCGGCAACCTTTTAGCTGTGCCGTGCCAAACCAACCTACCAACATGGTTCAGCGTGCCATGCAATAGGAAATATTTGAAACAATTCGATTCCCACGGCAATACATGCAGAGTTAAGGAATAGAGGTCAAAAATACGGATTTAGACGTTAATTATGCATCATTTAAAGATATTTATTGACAAAAATATATAACATAAAATATAACTATTCCTCCGATATAAATAAAAATTTAAAACTGTACACATAAATATGTATTTTTTAAGAATTTTTTTTAAAACAAGGAGTAAACGTAAAATATATGACTATTCTTCAATATAAATAAAATATATATATATATAAAATTGGGCGTGTATAATGCATTTTTAAAAATATTTATAAAATTAGAAATAAACAACAAAATATAAGTGTTCATGCAACATAGTTAAATAAATAAATTAAAATTTCAATGCGAACCTTGAACTTGCAGAGCCCTACTTAATGTCTTAATATCTGGGGTATAAATTGTGACTTTCAATTTGACATAGAATTCTAAATGTTCAGCTTTTAATCAATTTCTTTGGACTCAAAATATACTTGTATTTCATGAGAAAAAAATTGTTCACATAGATAGGTGGAATCAAAACGGGAATTGTTTGACATAGAAATGTAATTTCCTTTTTATATCCAGAAACAGCACTTTCTAAAACTTCACATTTCTCATTAGAATTCGTAAATGTGACCTGCTGTTTCGTTTGAAAATGTCTTTGTACAGTTGACATACGACATACAACACTTTCGCGGCATGGCATACATACAGAGCGATATTTTTGTTGAACGAATCCAAATTCGTTGGTCCAAGAACCGTGAACACTAAGCTTTCTCGTTTTACTCGCCATTTGATTCAATATCTAACTATGAATTGTCCCAATAATTATACAAAACAATACAAGTTTTCACAATAAAACTAACACAACGTGACAAAGTTATAAGTAACCTAAAAATCACGACGTGCATCAGACTATATTCAACTTTCGACTGTTTGGTACTCAATATTCGTATATTGGCACATCTAATCGAGAGCATTATAAGAATATGGGGGGGAAAATTGGCAGGTTATAGAAACTGCCGATAGAAGTGAAAACTTAGAACTTTTAGTATTAAAATTTGAAATTTCATTATGTTTGAATTAAAATTATCAACATCAATCTGGTTTTCACATCTATTGACACTCCGAGCAACAACTAAATGCATGGTTTTTTTATATGGTTTTTTATTATTTAAATATATTACGGGCTGTGCAAGATCACGACAAAATATAAATACAATTCAATTTAAATATAAAAATTAATAAACAATCATATTATTTATGGATAGTATTTGTATTTACTTAAATTTCACTGTACTTGATTTTTAACATTTTAATTGTTTGAATCATTGTCATCATTAATTTCAACAATACTTAGACTTTTTGTACTTTCATTTTGTTCTAAAAAAGATACAATAGGCTTATGGTAACTAAAGTAAGAAAGGAAAATGTTTGATTCAAATTTATCTATCGCGTAAAAACCGCATCGATCGTCGTTTTATATTTTGTAGTACTGAGTTTTCGATCATTGGACATATTTAAATTAAGTGTTTCATTTAGAAATTCAATTAGTGGTAGATTTTTATCATCTGCAAAGTTGATATTGAAGTCTCCACTTAAAATCATCGGTACATTATCATATATTTTTCGCCAAATCTTTTTTCGAGTATATCAGAAACCTTCTTTTGAATAAACCATCAAATTTTCAAATAAAAATTGTTGTATCCGTCTCATAGATTTTTCAGGCGAAATGTAAACGGCAACCATTAATATGTATTGCCCATTCTCGGAATCGCAACAAGCAATGCACAGTATATACACATTGAATTTTTCACTAAATCCATTCAATTTCACTTATAAGATATACACAGCACTATACGTCAGCTGTATAGCTACAGATATACTGCTTTAAGCATGTCGGTGACGCGAGGGCACGCGATTTCACCCATATAAAAAGTTTCTAAAGCGAACTGCACACTGCGCATGCGCCAGTCAGAGCATGTCGGTGACGCGAACCCATAAGATTTTCCCCTACCAAAAAGTGCCCAACGCCGCTAAAGAAGTTTTCACTTCAAAAAATAGCGATCTAATATATATTTATTTCTATTAACTCTTGATTCACACCAAAAGAATAAAATAAAATAATTGTATGATTTCTTAAGCACACATACATCACTCAAAAAATTGTAGTTGCTATTCATATATATTTAAAAGGGCATTTCATATGAAATTAGATTCCCGTACCTAATTATCCCACGAGCAGCTTTTTCACCCAATTCATTTTCAATCCAAATTAAATATGTTGATAGAATAACAATTTCTATTTATCATATTTCCGCTGCAAAACGTTTGTTGAGCAGAATTTTGAATTATACCTAAGACATTTGTTCCTTCTTTCGTCGGTGCCGAAGCTTTTGG
Organism: Trichonephila clavata; assembly: GCA_019973975.1. Lineage (NCBI taxonomy): Eukaryota > Metazoa > Arthropoda > Arachnida > Araneae > Nephilidae > Trichonephila > Trichonephila clavata. Next base: position 39,675 of record BMAO01010247.1, read on the forward strand.
TGGGTAAAGGACGAACTACTTTCTTTTTTTTATTCACTGAGCAGTAATGGATGATACTTCATTGTACAAGCATTACGCAATAGTTTGGATTTGCATTGAATATTTAACACTAATAATGAGTAACATTTAAACACACACAAAAGATGTTTTCTTTATATAAAGCACAAAAACTGCATGCAAGCTGATTCAGCAGAATCGTTTTATGGCAGAGAACTGAAAGTAAGAAATAAAACTTTTATATAAAAATGTGTGAGGCGTTGAAAGAAGAGGCAGAGCGATTTAGCTTTATCTTATAATTTTGTAGAGAGAGTGGTGGCGTGCCACTGAGAATTGCTTCACGTGCCACATCTGGCACGCGTGCCATAGGTTGCCGACCCCTGAGCTAGAGACTTGAAATTTGGACCATATCTCAGAAGTGGATGACAATGCATGAAAATGTGAAAAAAGAAGGGGGGAAAAACGAAAAGGAGGAATTTTATACTTTTTAGTCCGTTATAAAAACATGTGGTACATTAAATTTTTTTAATTCGACCTTCTTTTCTTCTTACCACACATTTTATTTGTTTGACCTGTTCTTTTGAGACGGAATCTAATATAACGATACGGGACTCACCCGAGGCCCCGTAAACAGAGAGAATAAATACACTTCAGACCCTTTAATTAAAATCCATTGAAGAGCAAGACTTATTCCAGCAGCCACGTAATTCTGGCTCCAAATATTAAACTCAAGGATAAATTCAACAATGAAAAAAATAACAGTTTAAAAAAACTAAAAACACGCTTTTATTGTAGATCGAACTAAAAAATGGAAAATAAATTATAATTTAAAAAAACTAAAGAACACGCTTTTATACTGAATCGAACTAAAAAGTAAAAAAAAATAATTCTTAACAAAAGAATAAAATGATGAACCAGAAAATTAATGTCATCGGGGTAAAAGCGTGGGGTGCAATTTCGGAATTGAAAGAAGTTAGAAACTATAATAATTAATATATTTATAGAACACCCCACGCGTTTTTACCCCAATGACATTAATTTTCTCGTTCATAATTTTATTCTTATATTAAGAATTATTTTTTTTTAAAATTTTTAGTTCGATTCAGTGTAAAAGCGTGTTCTTTAGTTTTTTAAAATTATAATTTATTTTTATACACTATTTAGCCAAAAGTATCCGGATACCTAGCTATACGCACTAGGAGAACTCCGAGGAAAATGTTAATATGACGTAGATCCTTGTTTTGTATCGATTACAGCCTGTTCTAGTCTTTGGAAAGTTTACACCAGTTTTTGAAAGGTGGTCGTAAGAATTGACTTCCAAGCTTCCATTATAGCCCAAGTGAGTGCCAACAGTAAGGATGGTCGAATTTGGTTGACTGCTTAATCTGCGTCTAGTTCGTCCCAAAGGTATTTCATAGGATTTAAATTGGGGTTCTGAGAAAGTCTCAGTTCAGTTTTTGAACATTTATTTTGTAAAACCATGTAAGCGCAAGTCTCAACGTGTGAATGAAAAAGTTATCCTTCTGGTAGAGAAATAGACTTTCCTCGAAATTTTGCAAGAGACTTTGGAGAAGTTATTACAGAATGTCCACATACATCTCAGAACTCCTGTTGCCAGCCACAGGAACTAAGAAATCCAGGCCAAGTCCTAAAAAATATACCCATACCATGATGCTGTCACCACCAGACTTTACAATCGATACAATGCAATCATTTAAATAGTGCTCGCCGGGCATCCGCCGCGTTTATTGGACTGTCAGATTGTAAAGCGATATTTATCACTCTAAAGAATATTTTTCCACATGTCCGCTGTCCAATACGGTGAGCTTTGCACCATTACAATCGAAGCTTTACATTCTGGAGTGTGATATTTGGCTTGTGAACGACTGTACGTCCAAAACCAGGTTTATTAACTCTCGTCAAAAAAGGTCCTGCTACTAGCACTAACGCCTGATGAGTTTTAGAACTCCTCTTATAAATATTTTTTTCCTTGTAACCACTTGCTATTACTTCATCACTGTGTGAACTCTGCTGTAGGAGAATTTCTTTAAGGGATGATTTTGCTTCACAACATTATTTTACTCTTATGCAATCACATTCCTCATCTAATGCCTCTTTAATATTTTTGTAGCCATATTTTAACCCTGAAACTGATCAGCTTGTCCCTAACAATTTATTTAATGAATAAGAATTTTAATCCAATTTATTGCATATCCCTGTAAGACGCTAAAATGTCAAAGAAACATAACAAAAATGGGTTTTAATAATATGGGATATGCCCACCCCTAGCTTGAATGCATTGGCGGCATCGAATTTCCATGCTGTCAATTAAGCTGTCGGTTACCGAAATGGGAAACGAAGACCAGACACGGAGTAAGTTTTGTTCCAGCTCTCCTAAAGACCTTGGAGGATGACATAAAGCAGCAACCTGTCTACTAAGATAGTCCCAAAGGTGCTCTATCGGATTTAAGTCTGGAGATCAAGCTGGCCATTCCCTTCACTCCAAACCAAGACCATCAAGAAAATGTTCCTCAACAATTACAGCTTGGTGAAATTGTACATTACCATCCATCAGAATGAAGTCATTGCTAATTGCACCGGAATACGGGCGGGCATATGAATCAAGGATGTCATCACAATATCTCACATTAGTCAGAGTTCCTCCCTGGAACACATGCAGGTCAGTGTGACCACCGAGTGAGATATTCGCCTAAACCATTTTTCCATCACTTCGGTAACTGTGTCTTTCAATAGTGTTGGATTGATGATATCTGGTGCTTCGTTCCCTCCATATGAGCAGATGTCCTGAATCGCTCTCCAGTGTGAATCTGGACTTGTCTGTAAAGAGTACAGAAGCCCATCGCGGTATGGTCCAGGAAACGTGTTCTCTTGCCCAAGATAAGCGGGCCCTTCTCTGTCGTCTGTTGAGGGGTACACACACAACTGATCGCCTTGCATAGAGACCTGAATTGTGAAGACGCCTTCGCACCGTACTAGCGGATATTCTTCTCCCTGATGCAACAGAGTGGTCTGCAACAAGTTGAGACACAGAAATCTTTCTTCTCCTTCAGGCCGAAAGAACGATAAAGCGGTGTCTCCTGCAGGTGTTGTAGCTCATGTTCAGCCTGGAACATGTCTTCTGGATACAGATTCTTCGGTTTGATATTGATTCCAGAGACGGTGTGTGTGGACCACACTAGAGACACATTAATACGCCTAGGAGCATCAGCCTGTGACAAGCCCATTTCCATCCATCCGACCGCCCTCCACCTTAACGAATCGGGCAAATGCTTTCTCTCAGACATTGCGAGACCCCACTGCCTATTGTCGACAAATCTGCTAACAAAAGTTGTAAATCAACAAAAGTCCCACGTGTAACTACGAAATCCTGATATATGCATATTTTTCTCTCCCTCATATATAACTGTTCTTTCCTATTAAAAAAGTAGTAGCTACTGTTTTTGCTTAAATTTGCATTAAGTTCATTTTAATAATTTATATAAAATATAAATTTTATTGTTGCAGTCATTTTTTATGGTGAGCTTCGAAAAACATGTTGTTCCTTAACTTTTGGAGGCTAGTGTATAATTGTAATTAAAGATAAATCTGTGCCCATCGTTTTACTATATTTAAAAGTTTTTTTAACAATTACATTCCTAACAGGAAAAAGCGAGAAATGTCTATTAATTACAATAGAAAAATTAACTCTATCAAATGTTTTATTCATGAATAATCAAGTGCAGTATTCTGTAGTAGGTTCATTAATTTTATCAATATTTATATATTGAATTTATTAACTAAAAATTATTAATATCTTTAATGATGTGAACTGCATGACACACCTTTAAGCACTCATTATTTAAGATTTCATCCAACTTTACAATTTTCTTTTTATTAAGACCAAACATGAAGTATTTGATCTGCTTTATATTAAAGTTTATTTCAAAATTATCTCTATAGTAACTTTAATATTATCAATTAAAGATTTTTTATCTTTGTTTTTCCTTTTAGTTCTTTTGCTTCTAGAATCTCTTCTAGAGTTCTTATCAGAATTCAGAACAGTATAAAAAACTTCTTTATTATTACTCTGTAACATAATGTGCAGTGTGTTTTAGCAAAGTACATAACATGAAGGCCATTTGGATATATTGTATTAAAACTCCTAATAAAGTGATTCTCCCAATATAATCTGTGCTTAGTATTTGGTACAATTTTAATAATTGACACTTCAATAGTTCATAAATATAAATATAAATATATAAATTAAAATATATATATACATATATACTCAAATGCCAAAACATTATGACCACCTGTCAATAAAGAGTTGCCCCACCTTTGGCGCACAACACACCTTCAACCCGCCTTGGCATGGATGCCACAAGTCCTTGGTAGATGACCGGAGACAGATTGTACCAGATGTTTAAGCAACGGTCACGCAAATGCAAAATATTGGGAATTGGTGATCTTTGAACTCTAAGCTGCCGTTCCTTGACATCCCAAATGTGTTCTATCATATTGAGATCCGGTGAGTTAGGTGGCCAGGACATTAACTGGAATTCAGAATCATGTTCCTGGAACCACTCCAACACAATTTTAGCCTTGTGGCACGGGGCGTTGTCCTGTTGGAACATTCCATTTTCAGCTGGAAAAACAAAGGCCGCAATGATGTTCAGATACCCTGTAGCATTCATGGTCTGCTCTACCACAACCACGGGTCCCAGAGACGCCCAAGAGAACGTACCCCCAAGCATAATACCGCCACCACCGGCCTGTGTATGATTTACTGTACATTGAGGGAGCAACTGTTCGCCTGGAAGACGGCGTATCCTGACACAGCCATCGGCGTGATGAAAGACAAACCGTGATTCATCTGACCAGGCAACTCTCTCCCACTGATCCATGGACCAGTCGCGATGTTCCCGGGCCCAGCGCAGGCGCAGTTGGTGATGACGCTTAATCAGAAAAGGCACGCGAGTGGGACGTTTGCTGCGTAGCCCCATATCCAACAGTGTCCGCTGAACAGTGAGCTCCGATACTATTCTACTTGGCCCTGCATTGTATTGGGCTGTCAGCTGAGCCACTGTCTGGCTCCGGTTTTGCTTCACCATGCGAGACTGTCTCCGACGACCTTTTTCTTTGATAGCGTATGGAAGTCCAACACCATGTCGTCTACAGCTGGTTTCATCGTCATTCATCCACTTTGCATCAGTACTAACAACTGTAGATCGAGAACAACCCACGAGTCGTGCAGTTTCGGAAATACTTGTTCCCGAGCCTTCGAGACATTACATTCTGCCCTCTATCAAAGTCGCTTAAATACGCAGCCTTTCCCATCATACAGAGAAGTAAATGAAAGAATGATTCTTCAGACTCTCCAGCAGCAGTTAAATACCACTTTCACCTGATCACGTGTATTCCACGTCATCCAGGCGAGTTCATTGAAAAATGTAGGGGTAGTCATAATGTTTTGGCTCTTGAGTGTACATATATATATTTATAAACTAAGGGAAAATCTTTTTCATACAAATTAAAATACTTATTTATAATTTTTTCCGAATTAATTTAATAGTTTTTCGATATTTCTAACATTAATATTTGATATAAATTATTTTTAATTGTATAAGATAAACTGATCACTCAGTGTATATATAGATAATTATAATTTACTAATACTTACAGAGATGAACGGGTTAAGATAACCTATAAATAAAAAATTTATATCCATGTTTTATTATTTTTTCGATACAAAAATTTCTTTATTGTCTTTCAGTATACTTATATCTTAAGTATACATATATACTTTTTTTTGTTTACACATATACAGCGAATATGATGAAAAGATTTTACAGTATAAATTAATGAAGCACTTTATAACACGTTCACAACTCTCAAATTAATTATACCGAAGCGTATACATGCTTACACATACATACTTACACAAACATACTTACACATACACAAATACATCCCTGTCTTACGTTCATAGCGTAACGCGTAACGGAAATTTTTCCCTACCGGCCAAAAGAAACTTAAAAAAAAAAAAAAAAAAAAAACGAGTCTTACAGTAGTCGCATATGATGTGTAACATCAGACTTGTTATCATGGTAAATACGCAATAGTGACTTTAATCCTGAAAGAAATGAATCGGTTATGACTGGAAATAATTTTCTATCGAATAATTATATCTTTAATGAAAATTTTATTTAATTAACACAAGGAGTAATGCAGTTTTTTATCAAAAATATTTATTATTGTTCAATTTGGGGAAAAGCGGAGACAAGAGGTTTATGAAAACTAAAGTATGACACATATACTTGTGATTTCAAAGTATTTAAAAATCATTGAAAAATGGCGTCAATAACAGTACCACTGTTAGTAGTCGAAACATTTCGATTAGTGTTCATTTCGAGCTTGAGTTCATCTTTCAGAAATCTATGAGCGGCTCAGCTTCTGGCAAACTGAAGTTAACGTTAAAATCACCACTCAAAATCATGGGAAGCGAGTGATAGTTTTTTTTAAAAAGAGCAGAACCACTTTCGGTATACGGTAAAAGTACAAAATGCAGGAAATCTTTAATTTTTTTTAACTGTTTGATTCGGAGAAATGTATGCGACCTCCAAAATGACAAGACTTGCTGGTATGTGCGGTAGGCGAGCGTCTTAATTGCTACTACAGTTGGTCCCCCAGACGAGGGTAGCGAAGAGACACCGTCAAGCGCATGCTTAAAAATTAGAAATATTAGAGAAAATCAAAAATACCCGTTTACTTAATTAGTTAGTTTTTTCTAATCGAGAAAGCTTTTTTAATCACAATTAAAAATATTATATTGACAGTGTGACAGGAATTAACCTCAAAGTATGAAAATGATAAGCACTTAAATATTTATTCAAATAATTCCATATTACTTACTCCTATTTTTTTTTAAGAATGATGAGCTTTGTCAGACACTTAATAAAAAATATAATTGTTAATATATAGTTTACACATAAAAAATATATCCTCAGATTTCACACACAACGAGCACTGAGACTTTGATAATTGAACGTAAGAATCACAAGTTTATTCTGGATGGTCTAATAAGACTTACTGGTATGTGTGGTAGGCGGGCGTCTTAATATCAACTACAGTTGGACCCCGAGGCGAGGCTAGCGAAGAGACACCCCAAGGAGCTGAATTGGTCAAATCAAACAGCGCGCGCTTCCCCCGACTTCCTGTTACGCATTTCCGTCCCTTTTCACAAAATCACTCCAACAAATATCCAGCAACCGAGAGTAAAGATGTTACACATCAAAAACTTTTGCTATTTCCCTGGAACGTGGAGGGTACACCACGATCGTGCGAGTTTGGTTTTTCCTATGAAACCATCACCTGTGAAATTGTACGAGTTGTACCTTTTTCGGCTCTAAGTTGATAGAAGAAACAAGCTTATTTCAATTAGAATTATTATAAATAAGGAAATAATTGATGTATATTTTATATTCTTTTCTTGACTTATTATTTATTTTCTGAGAAATCTTTAAGACTTGTTTTTGACACAAGCATGAATAAATATTGCATTTTACACAATGTGTCTTAGAACTGCTTTCGCAGTTTTCAAATCTGCATTTGCGGGGCCTTGAAATGTCATCACCACTTAGAAAATGGCAAGACATGTTCTGTGCTTTTTATCTTGGCATAGCCTTTTAAGCAGGCGGATGATAATACGTGGATCTTCTTACGGAGGAATTACACCACTGTGTCCTCATCAGTTGAAATACTTTTGTTAGTAGGTGGAGATGTTGCTTCAGCTATTTCTAACAGGAATTTTAAGACATCGATTTTTTGGGACCAAAAGAGATTTTTTTGAGAAATCTCATTTGGTATTGTATCTTGTTTGTACTAAAACCAAGAATTGGCGACAGTTAAATCAATGAAATGAAGGGGTTCAAGAGACTTTGATGACAAAGGGGGATCCAAAATTATCTTTCTATTAGAAATATTCCCGTATTTTTCTTCATCTCTCTCCTATGAACTTGAATCTTTTTTCAACATAACGTGTTTCATGTGTTTTTTCGGCAGCATAGTCATCATCCGAGTGATCACTAAGTTCAAAATCTAATTTATCATCAATTGAAAAATTTCTTCTTCCTTTTAGATATCTAGAAGTTTATTTATGTATTTATTTTTGTTTTAAAGTTAGCGTAGTATTCCATGGAAAATTATGAAATATAATACAAAGTTTTATTATTTTTAAAAAATATAAGGAATTTTCAAATCACACCTTGCAAATCTGGAAATCCATATTTTTCTTAGGCGGGGGATATAGGGAGACAGGGTGGCCAGTATCCGTGTGGAGGATGAAAATATTATACCCTTCAACAAATGAATGAAAGAGAATATTAACAGCAAAAAAGAGTGAAAGGAAAAAGGAATTCTTCCACGACAACACCCAAGAAAATAACATCAAGTTAATTATATACTGATATATTTCGTTTTTGTTTTCATCAAAATTATTGAAACAGAAAAGAAAACTCACATGCCAAACAACTACCTATACAGCAATACTGACTTCAGTAACACCTGAGTCGCACGATCGTACGGTTAAAGAAATCTTTTGAGCCCTACAAGCAAAACATTAATGGCTTGTAGTTAGCATTTTTACTATTTTACAGTTATTTACGCATTAAGAAAGAAATGTGCTTTGAAGCAATTAGAAATATATTGATAATTACTTATCTGCGACATATAAAATAGTTACGAGTATCCGTTATTCTTGTAAATAAACCTAGACATGTCTGTTGAATATAAAACAAAGACTAGAATCGTCACTACCGTTATATTCTTGTTTATAAACCAAAATATTACTTGCCCGAAATATTTGCTGCTGCTTCTTGCTATTATCTACGAAAATATGTTCTTTCTACTGGCAACTTTTGGTAGGTAGGAAACGCTGACTCTTCTAGATAATTTGCATCATGTCTTTCAACAAAGGATTAAAAAAATTACTTTGCATCCCCATTTTCTGAAAAACAGTGCACTATTGAATTCAGTTGATTCAAGTGATTGGAACATTGAGTGTACAATCAGCATTAAATGTACAATCTAAATTAATAATATAATATTTTGCCCATTTTGTTTCCTCTTCAATTTGTGCCTTGAAGAATCTAAAATTATTTTCAAAAGTAACTTCTTCTGTTGATTCCTTTATCTTCATTGTTCCATTAATTATGATGGTCTGAAAAATTGGCTTAATTTTCTTTTCTGTTAGTTGGTAATTTTCGAGAATCTTTCACACATGATCATTATCGTTTCTTTTTATCTGGCTATGATTTCAAGAAAAAGAATCAAATTTAAAAGTGTGATTAGTTAGAATATTGGAGAAGAGATTTTTCGTTGTGGCAAAGTAAATCAATAATTATGAATAACATTTGAATTTTAATTAGAAGACGAATATTTAAGCGCTGATGCAACGACAAGGCAAAAAATTTATATTAATATCATTCAACAATAGGAATTTATTTTATTGTAATATAATTTTAATTTATGCTCATATAAAGCTATTTATATAAACGTAAATAAAATAAGAACATAACCACAAATTAATTTACGTTCTTGTGTATTTGCGTGCATTGTAATTCTGCACTGTTGGAGATTTTTTTGTAAGTAAAAGTAAAGAATTGCTTCGCGATAGGTGGAAGTGAAGTCTCGAGGAGCCTATGCAATGTAATAATGAAATAAAACTAATATATAAAAATATGTGTTGGGCTTACAACATAGAGTGTTAACTTGTAAATAATTATAAAATTGATCCTATGTAACCAAACATGGAGTCATGAAAAAGATTATTAAGTTGGGGTTTTGCGGGGTCCTTCAGAAGATAATACCAAAGACCTCACCATTACATTTGACTCTAAACCGTGATATATTATCAAACAGATTACGGGAAAAAGCGAAATGGTCAGATAAACAAATATTTACAAGCTGTGTATCGATCTTTTGGTTCAGATTAATGCTCTTAGAATGGAATGTACGGTAAACAACCCCGTGGAGTAAGTTTTAACATTTGATGTTCTCTTGCATTGTCTGGTCTTTCAACCTTTTTTTACATTTAGGAGAAAATTTTTTGAAACTCAAAAGTAGCCAACATATCATTTGAAACTTACATGCTTCTTTTGTTCGAAGCATGTTGGGGGCAAAATGCACGTATGGAGTGAAATATACAAATTTCTTCGAATCACTCTTTGAATTAATTTTGAGGGATAATAATAATGGAACACACGTAATAATTTTTTTCCAAAATGGTTTATTTTTCCCTTGCGGAGAAACTACAGCTGTTTAAATATTTCCAACGAATATAGGTTTTGCCTGAAAAAGAAAGTGATACGTTGTTTGCTATGAAGTATTGGGTGACAGAATGCGATTCACATTGAAAAAGCAATTCATTACTCTGCTTAGAAGTGTAAAATATCGTTCACGCAAATCTTCTTTCGTAACGCAGTCTCATCTCGTATTTGTTTTATTGCTAATCAATAAGTATTCACTTCCCTGAAAATAATTTATTTGATCAAATATTTCGAAAAAAACGGAATGAAAAATTATTTTTCTTGTATGATAAGGATAAGAAATAGTTTAATATTTTTATACTTAAGCGTACATCATTCTTGTTTAATTTACTGCTCTTGGAATAAAATGGATTTCAATTTTCCCGCCCGTATATCGATACAAAAATTGCTATTTTAGTTTCCTAAATATGCGTATTGTTATTTTTCTTCCGCTTTTGAAAACATTAAATTTCTTGCATCTTATATTCAGGTACCAAAAAAAGTTTCCAGCACAAGATAGTTAATTAAGAATTAAAAGGATTAAGGCTCCGTAACAAAGCTTGCATTTTTTAAATTTTAAGAGAAAATTGTGCTAAAGTTTATAAAAAATAACAGTTTTTGTTTTTAACTTCTTATAAATTGTGAAATATTTGATATTGAATAGGTGTATATATATATATATATATATATATAAGTACGTTTCTTCTCAACTAAAAATATACACTTTTGAACCTGAAAAAATACTTCATTTCTAGCATAAATTTTTTCAAAAGTTCTAGGATATTCTCAGTGTTCTGGAAGAACTTTTAAATACGCTGACAAAGTTTTACATTAAAATATTAAAAGAATATTTGTTAATATAGTATATTTGGAACTCAGTTCGTGAATTCTAAATTTATGTCGAATTGAGGATGTACACTGTATTATGCCATAACAGCTAAAGTGAAGAAAATGTTTTTGAATTATTGAACAAATTGTCTTTGTATTATTTCTTGATTTCATTTAAACAACAAAAGACTAACATATTTTAGAATGATTGTAAAGAGAAACGAAACCAGTTTTCATTTGAATCTCATTGTGAAACTTTTTCAGAAAAATCTAATAAGTTTATAAAAAGCAACATTTGGGGAATGCTTTTAGAAAAAGTAAGATTATTAACAGGTTGCAATCTTCGTTTCCTCCTTTCTTCTCATAGCATATTTTACAGACCGATTCATGTTTGCGTGCTCAGAATGTGGTGTCATCTATGATTTTATTCAATCATTTTAATTCCCAGCTTATGATGTTATTCAATCATTTTAATTCCCAGCTTATTAAAATAATATGGATGAGGGACAGAGGTTGAAAAAGCTTCCACTTTTTGTAAAAATAAATTTTCATGCACTCTGAACAAACTGAAAACGTTGCACAACTGTAAAAAATAAATTATTTTTCAATCTTAAGAAATCCAAAAGATCTTATTCAACAAAAGGTGGACTGTTTCGAAATTAGAATAAAATAATGGTAATAAGTTTGAAATTCATGCACCAATTCAAATTATAAAATTATTGTTATTAGTTAAATAATGAAATAAAATAATCAAAACTTTCAGATTTGATGTGGACTTTCAGGCTTGATTTTTTTTCAGAATTTTCGAAATTTATACACTGCTTCATTCATGTTCTTGAACAGTTATTACATATATAATTCTTTCATATTCAATGAGAAGTTGATATACATGGTGAAAAACAATACATCCTTTATTATATTATAAACTCTAAAAAAGATTTAATTTCTACATTTATAAACTCAAACAGCTTGAAATCTGATCATCAGTTATTGAGTTCTTTATAGATCATTTTGTTATGTAATAAAAAAAGTAATGCACACAGAAAACAGTATACATTTAATAAAGATCCTATTTCCAATTGATTAAAAAGTAATTTGATACATAACAGAAAAGTATTAAGTTATCCCACCTAAAATTCTTATTTTTCTGACTTGTTTATTTGCCTTTTTATGAGTCATTTTTTATTTTATTTTTCCTTCTTTTTTTTAATAATTAGTTATAACCATTCATAACATAGATTATTTTATTTGATCGGTTAGTGAATTTTCTTAGCGCAAGGAATATATTTGCTGAAGGAGCCTAGAATTCAGTAGTGACATCCAAATGATAATTTATAATTTTTTGCATTGTAACAAAACAAAAAATAATTTTATAGAAACTGCAATTTCATGAGCGTGAATTTTCGTCTCTCTGAAAATTGAGTAAGCCAAGTGTGAGAGACGATTTTCCAAGAAATCCCAAATCTTCTCAAATTTTTCTGCTAAAGAATTATGAAAAAAATATAGTCATAATGTGATTTGAAAATTTTTTTAAAATTAATTTAACAATTTTCATATCATATTCTTGGGATGTTAATACAATGAATTTAAACTTCTATTATTATTTTTATTTACATTAAAAATAGTGGATCCCCTTAATTTTGTCACAGTTACAATATTAATAGCCTGCTCTGCATAATTGAAGTAAATACATTAAGAATAACTTTGTATTTTTAATATTTTTTCCAGATCATTCATTGTGATGAAAGAATGTTTTTGTCAGTTGTATAAATTTTTGATGCAATGCTTCCTAATTTGTTCTGAATAATGTAAGCCGTTTTTAAAAATTTGAATTCCATTATTGTATATACTTCAATTATAGTAGGGAGGAATTCTTTTTTGAGGAATAATAATGACACCCTTTCAGTGCCGGTTTTTTCATTGGGCGCTTGGGGCGGGCGCCCGGATAAGCTGGACTGTGGTTATAAATTTCGATCCGACTGTGCCAGGGGCCCTGTAGATCTTCTACGCCCAGGGCCTGAAAGGACAATCTTGGGTATCACGCCGGATGGCAAGTCCTAGCTCTTAATTGCAAATAATAACAAACCTTTCATTCGCCACCAGATGGGGCTAAATGTTAGAAGCTGAAAGTATTTTAACACTTTTCTTGCATTGAGTAATCCTTAAAAGCTAATAACTTTTCAAGACATGCCTAATAACTTTATACCCTCAGATTTGGAACTCTAAATAATTGTGCAATAAAACTGGTTCGTAATAAATTTTCCAGTACTATATGTAGTCAATTTCTCAATCATTTTACCAGATTGTTTCAGAGTATAGTAACTGCAGGAAGTCGGAGTATTTTAGGTAAGACACAATACTCTCTTTCTCTCTCTATATATATGATGTCCATTTCTAGGTATATCATTTTGGAACTTTACATTTGTGTAATGCAATCAATTTCATTCACAATAGAGTTTCCAGTAGTACATGCCGTCAGTTTCTCAACTAACTGATTGCTTGAACATTTAGTAACCACAGGAAAATGAAGTAATATTAACTAGAACATTTCGTGGCAATTGTCTCTTATAGCAGATTAAAAAAATATATATATATGGTATACGGTTAATCACAGCGTTATTTAGTTAAGGTAGCCAAATTAAGTAAAACATGAATAAAATTGAATGAATAAGTTTACAACATTCATAAAACGAAAGACACTTAATGCAATAACATTGATACAATAAAAGTATCAGCACATTAATTAAGATTTTGGATTAATTATTATTGATGGTCATTAGTTTGTAAAAAGAATTAATAAATATCAAAAATGATTGAAGAAAAACTGAGATTTTCACATTACTGAGCCCCAGGCGAAACAAATTATTTTGCTCATCTTCTGTTACAAAACTGAATTTATAATACACGGTTGAATATTGACAATTTTATTTATTTTTTGCGAAATAATAAAATAAAAAATTGAATATCGAAATGGTAAAACACAGGAATTTAAGCATTTTGTTGGGGATTTCTTTCCGATTGGGCTCCCTGATTCCTGCACCTATAGGCCATGAGCTTAGCTAACCCTGTGAAGAATTCTTGTTTGTGAAAATAGGGCTAAAGAAAAGTCCGTGACATTTATTAGAAAATAAAGAAAAATATTTCAATTCTTAAAGGTTAAAAGAATAGCAAGAATGACTGTGAATTTTGTTTTACGAAGTGAAGATCAGGAAATATTGGATGATTGTTTATTAATATCTCTTTCTAAAGCAACGTTTTGGATGCTAACGATGAACCTCTTCATTTTGAACCATGGCTATGTGACGAGGACAACATCTAGCTGGCATTCTACACTCCAAAATTCCACACCACGCTAACGTGAGGACTTAAAGTCGCTACAAATTTTAACGTGAATCAGCTTTTCTACATGGTGGTACTTCCGTGGCACCAGGACAACGCGATCCCGTAACTCGGCTACACCTGTGACGAGTTCGTGACCATGACCACAAGGCTACCACGGCCACGTCACAGTACGGAGTAATAGAGGGGAGGGGGTTTGATGCGCGTTAAACTGAACAAGGTCCTCCCCTTCAAAATTCATTTATCTGCTTAGTACGCGGAAATAAGGAGAGGGAGGTTCAAACTTCGTCTTTGTGTTTCGATATTGCACAAATAGTAAATATATTACATATGCGTATGTGGGCCCCACATACTTAAAATCAGGACTTGGGAGGATCCACAAGGAAATAAAGATTAGGAGCCCGTGCTCTTGTGTTTGACGTTAATATAAGAACAAAACAAGAAACCATTACAATATTCGTAATACATTTCCTTTGAGTGCCTTACTAGGAACTGGTATTTATTTTGAATACTTTCCGATTACTTTGTATCGTGTAATATACAACAGAAAATTTCAGAACATGTGAGAGATTTTCTAACACCCACTCTACGCACGACATTACAAAGAACAATTTTTCGTTCTGTTAGAGATAAAATACCATGTAATTTCTCACTTGTTATAAGTCTTTGCAAATGTATAGTAGTATTTAACACACACATTCGTTTTTCTGAAATCTATCGTTCTTTATTTCTGGATAAAAAAGAACATAACAATCCTATATACTGCGCAAGAGAATTGTTTTTTTTAAGAAATATAAATCAGCATATTTGGATAAGAAGTAGCTCAAGAATAATGATAATATTACATTTGGAATCCCTTTTACAATAAATTTCTTAATTTATCAAATACAGTCATGTCCATAAATTAAGGATAATTCAGAATCACACAGAAATTGAACTCTAAAATAAAAATTTCACCTGTAGAATTATCACACACATCTTGAAGAAGAATATGCAAATTACAGGAAACCACCAGATGGCGCGGATAGTACGTCACAATGACGAGAGTGTAAGAGAGGGGTATATAAGGAATGGTGGCAAAGAAGTAAAATTGTTCACAAGCGCTTTAAAAGCCTTTCAGTACAATCACCGCATAGTTATGGCACAAAGGAAGCATTTGGATGATTTTTTACGTGGTAGAATTATCGGACGTCTGGAATGTAGACGTACCCAGCTGGAAGTATCCGAGGAACTTGGAATCACCCACAGTGTCATCTCCAGGCCATGGCAACGATTTCAAGATGATGGTAATGTGAGTAGATGTTACAGCACAGGTCGCTCCCGAGATACAACGCCAAATGAGGACCGGTATTTGGCAGTTACTGCCAAAAGAAACAGACGGAGCACAGCATCATACCTATCTCGTCAGCTCTTTTCAGCTACCGGTACGACAGTTTCAAGGCAGACCGTGTACAGACGCATAGGGCACAATGGTCTATATGCTGGTAGGTCTGTCAAATGTGTTCCCCTTACCGCAACTCACTATCGCCTGCGATTAACCTGGAGTAGAGAGCATTGTGGAGTAGAGAGCATGCCCCCACAACAGGGGTCTTGTGTGATGTTTTTCGACGAGTCCAGGTTTAGTTTGCAGTCTGATTCTCGCTGGACTTTCATATGGAGAGCGCCAGGTACCCGTTACCACCAAGAGAACCCCATTGAACGACACCGTTACGGTGGTGCAGGATGGCTCGTTTGGTTAGGAATTATTCTTGGTTCCAGAACTGACCTGCATGTTCAGAGTGTAACGATGACAGGCCACATCTATCGCGATGTCAGTCTGGAACAACATGTACGTTTGTTTCGGGGCGCCATGGGTGCTGAATTTCTGTTTATGGATGAAAACGCCCGTCCTCACCGTGCAAACATTGTAGACGAATGCCTTCAATCGGAGGATATCACCCGTATGGATTGGCCAGCATACTCACCGGACTTGAATCCAATAGAGCATGTGTGGGATATGATTGGCCGACGAATTGCAGCCCGTCAACCCCCTCCCACCTGTCTACCGGAACTTCGGAGGGCATTGCTTGATGAGTGGTGTAATATTCCCCAAGATCAGATTGATAATTTGATACTCAGCATGCGTAGGCGTTGTAAGGCCTGTATTGCATCGTCCGGGAGACATACTCCGTATTAACCATCATACTAACCACGTTATACTGTTTTTTGTAAATAGGTTCTTTTTTGAAATTTGCTCCAGGGAGTAAAAATCGCAATTTTTATTAATTATGTCAAACATATAGCATCTTTTTTGCTCTTTACCTTTTGTTTAATAAATAGACTTTACAAATAAGTCAAATTTGTTTTGCTTCTGTCTCTTTCTTTGCCTGAACTTCATTATCCTTAATTTATGGACATGAGTGTATTACTTTTTTTTAATTAATCAACTTACTACTGGTTGTCTATAACTAAAGTTAGGAAATCAGAAATTTAAAAAATTATACTTAATGTTGCGAAAATATTAATTTTTTTTAGTTGTAGAAAACTTTGAGATTCGAATAAAAAATTGCGATAATTAGACTTTAAAGAATATTAAAGAGAGAATTAAAGTGAGAATTATTAATCATAAAAACATACACACTTATGAGCTAGTGCAAAATTGTATGATAAATTTAGCACAATAGATCAATTTTTGCGAACGAATTTTTTGGATGAAAGATTTGTAATATATTATAGGAATTCATTATTTATAAATGTTTTGTTTTGTATTTCTCTTTCAAAGGTTCTCTTGGCAAAATTAAATTCCTAGTTCAATTTCACATCGTCAGAACTCCTTCTGTTGTGGAAACTGGGTGTCCAAACTACATTCCGGCAATTCGTACCCACCTATATGGTGTCACACTAGAAAGTGATACCAGCTCCCGGGGAATGTATTAGGTATGCAATGTTATTTCCAATACGCAGCCTCATTTTAAAGAAAAAAAATTATAATGTAACATGTGGCCATTAATTTCCTTCTTCTGACATTTCTTAATTACATCATACCTTTTAAACTCTCTATACTTTTCTTATAATGTAATACTAAATTCATTGTGCCCCTATTTCCTCAGTCAAATATAGAAGACTATCGAAGTAAAGGACAGGGGATAAACATCCACAAATGAAAATCAGTAAAAATGCTTTCAATGAAAATTCTATTGGAAGATATTTGTCTACAAATTTCAAAACGTCAGTATATTTCCAATATTTTGGTCTTCTTCCAGATAAAAATATTTGCTAAAAATGGGTGCTTTTAAAGGCTTTCAAAGTTATACAAGCAGCTAGACAAAATTAGAGAGAGAGAGAGAGAGAGAGAGAGTACCAGAGTTAGCTGCTCTAAGAGAACTAAACTATGGTGTTAATTGAATAATTAATTAACTTCAAAAAATTGTATTTTCTAAATGGAAATCTATTTCTTACTGAAATGGATAAAAAGAAAAAATGTGCAAAAATTTATGTGTTTTCTTCCAAATTAGTTTAAAATTCAAAAAAAAAAAAAAAGTAAGATTCAATGTTAATTGAATTTATTAATTTGCCTAAAAATTGCGTTTTCTTTTTTAAATTGAAAGAAAGTTTAAACTTTATTCAAATATCCCCCCCCCCCAAAACTAAATCTTTTTTCAAGTTAGTATTTTTAATGTATAAACTTTACTTTTCCAATAAGTAAAGTGTATAAATTCATAGCTAAAAATAAATTAAGCAAACGCTTGAAGCTACTGTAACATACAGATTCTAAATAAACACCTGGATACTAATTTTTAATGAGAAAGATAATGTTGTATTTCATTTGCAGATTTTGAAACATGAAACCATATTTAAAGATTTACCCTCAGTCCTTTATTATACTCTTCACGAGTTGTAAAAGAATTCGTCAAATGGCAAAACTTTCTATTGAACAAGAGATTGATGTGGATCTTTGGACCCCTGGGACCGATTGCAGATCAGAGCTTAAGAAGAGAGAGAATCAGTCTGGATCAATTATCTCATACCCGTAGGGAACACATAATTTCATTGGAGCCATTATCATCGGATATTATCCATCTGTCGCGTAATAAAACCCAGTGGTTTCGTCATTTTGCGGAAGATGTCAGGATGGTGCAATGTCCATTGGTTTCACCCCTCATTGGTTGCAACATGTTCGTGAGGCTCCTGGATCACGTGACCCTGCTCTTGAAAGCAAACCACAAAAGACTTTCACTGGATGGCCCAGATTCCTCTATCTGCCCCCTTCCTAGATAACCTTAGATAGTTCAACGTCTTCCACAAAATGGCACTCCGGCATATTTAGAACCAATTCTTTTATTTTTAAAGATAAACTTAGACACGCAATTTTGTTATATTTTCCAATTGTATTATTTTATGATGTTTTCAACAGTGTTTTCCTACTGGTAGTTTGGTGAGATTTTAATGTTCAACGTCTTCATTTTGTGCATTACATACTATACTAATTTAAAAGTGAATGGTTTCCTTTTTACAATTTCTTTAAGAAAAATACAGTTTTATTTTCCCTCTATTTTCTAGGTCAGATTAAAGGCCAATTACCAGCAAACTCTTAACTGTCTCAATTTAACGATTACCATTATGTAGTATGTCCAAGAAGTATTGGGGACATAGCACAATTTAATGAAATATGTATAAAAAGAGTAAGTATATTGTACTTTGATAAATACCCATCTTGAAAAACTCAGACGTAATGCATACCTCAAACTGATTACATTTATTATTTAAAGTAGAAAAAAGAAGGGAAAAAAATGTATTTAAAACTGCATTTGTAATCTATTCAAGGGATTAAGAAAAAAATAATGCAATAAATAGTTAATATCCTGTTTGAAGATCCCCAATGCCTATCATGATCTCCAAAAGTCGATTTATCAATAGATTGTACCAATTTGGCTTAAATAAAAATATCAGTTTTGAACCACTCTTCGACTAGATGTTTCTTTAAGTTACTAAAAAACTCTTTAGGTTTCTTGATACTAAAAATCTAGAACCTATCGATTATATAAAATTCCTGCATTTGAATTCAAACATGTTCCCCAGGATAAAGTTCAGAACATTAGAAAAGGGTTTTAATCAAATAAGGACAGGGAAAAAGGCTGCAATTATTAATAGCATGTTGTGAGTGTATTACATTGAAAATATTTAGAGTCAAGAAATTTCCAAATGATTTGCATTTTGCTTTAAATTTCCCTTAATATCAAGATAGATATATTTAAGCACTGTACTGGGTAAAGTTTTAAATTCATCACACCAAAGTTCGTCATACAACCCCAAACCATTTGGTTCTAACCTCGGGATTTTACTACAAGTGTCATAAACTTTTTATGTGCTGAATTCAGTATGTATCAGTCTTTGCTTGTCGTCCTTGTTATGAAATGGTATACTTTATTTGGAAAATTATCATTTTCTAAAAATTATTTTTACTGTCGTATATAAATTTCAATCACTATAGTTTTTCAATGTGTTTTACTGACACATGACTTTCTTATATTTCCTGTATTTTCTTTCAGCTTCAGAATCTAATTTTCTGACGCAAATCTGTGATAAATTCGTTCTTGCCGCAGAAATCACCACATGCACGTACATATATTTGCATAATTGTGAATATATATATATATATATATATAGTCAAAATTTCTCTACAAGAGAGAGATGAATAAACATGATCAATACTCAATATATATAAATATATATATAAATATATATAGTATAATAAATTATTGAAAAATAACAAGACTAAACTATCAACTAATAATGCCAGAAGATAGAAACCAAATTTTAAGACACATAACTATAAAAAAAATGGGGGAATTGTATATTGAACAAGATTTAAATAAACGTATGTATAGCAGGAAACAAAGTTAGAACTTTAAAATGGAAGAAACCAATAGAGTCAATGGACTAAAATGGAGACCTATTATGATTTCTAAAGCTGTTGCTGAACTAGGACCAGCAAATTAGGGAAAAGTATACTTTACGGATCCACCTTCCCCGTACAGCAGAAATTTTCGTCATAATATAATAAACAGAGCCATATATATATATATATATATATATATATATATATATATATATATATATATATATATAATGATTGCATTTCAATTTCTTGTTATCTCTAAGAAAAAAATTTAAAAGTGTTTTCTCTTTTTAAAAATCAAATGAACTGAACCAGCTTAAACTTACAAAGTAGGAGTTATCTCAATTTATGGCTATGTGATCATGAAAGAAACATCATTTGCTATTGGTCTTATTTTTGAAGTGATAATAACGACATCTAAGCTGGTGCCTTACACAACATGGCTAGGTAAGGAATTTGAACGACGTAAGGACGCCAATAAAAGTAATTGAACGACGATTAGGGTACGACGGATTTTTAGTTTCATTTCGACTCCAAAACCTACGACTCCACAGACCACAAACTCCTAACCATGTTCATTTTGCTACCGCACGAATCTCAAAGATACAGCTTTCTCTAAACAAGTACATATAGTAGATAGCACAGACAGTACATTTCAAGTTACCTCATAATTGATCCTATTTTGTACAAATATGATAAAAAATGATCTATAAGAAGGGATCTTTATTGCATTCAATCAAATAATAAATTTAAAAAATGATGCTTAGTGCTTTTATTGTTAAATGAATGACATAACGCCTGAACAAATCTACATGTTCCCTTTTCTCTGTTATATATATAAGTTTTTCGTGATGCAGCAATAAATTTATTTATATATAAGTTATAGTTAGCCAAAATAGGACGTAAAAAGTTGAATTAGAACTACATAATGCATAGAAAGGACCATTTGAGCAATGGGTATGAATAGCTGTATCATTTGTACAATGGGGGTTAGAATTATTCTACATTTTATATCAATACGAAAATAAGTTTTGTAATACTTTTTAAAGTTCTGTGTATGTAAAATACAGTTAGTTTGAGTTGTAATTTTTACCCAATTCATCGAAATTAAAGAACATTCCTTTGATATATATATATATATATATATATCGATTTCGGGTAGATACTTCGGGTTTTTAGATGTTTAAAACATACAATTATCACTATACTGACATGCAACAAATTAATGCAATGACGTGTAATGATTTATGATTAAAAAATTATAATACATTTTATAAATATGTAATAAGTTTTTATTAAAAATTCATTACAAAATGGTATAAATTTTCTTTTAACTATTTGAATTTCATTTTTATACCTATGCTGTATTTTACTATTGAGTAAGTAATTGGTTATGTGGAAGATGAATAATTCTGGCTTTCTTTCAATTTTAGACTTTTAAATCTCTCTGACAGTTCAAAGTATGCTTATTTATTCTTCACATATAAAAAATAAAAATTTCAGTTTTTTAAGACAAGAATTTAAAAATGTGCCACACCCATTTTTAATTCAAAGACATGAGAAAACTATTCACTTCTTTCAAAATAATAATTTCTCCTTTGCATTATTTCAGCCTGTGAAAGCTGATAAAGAGGCATTAAGAGTGAGAATACTTCTTACATTGCTTTTGTTTTCTTTTGTTGTATTTGTAAATAGCTCCATAAATGGAACGAACCTATCACTACTAACCTGTTTCCGATACTAATACCCCGTTAGTGGAATTTAATTACCCGGCCATCCATTGTACTTTACAATTAAGTGAGCATCCCGGAAGAGTTTTGCTTATTTTTACTAATGAGGGTTTCTCTCTCCAAAGCTGCGTCACTGCTGACCCGAAGGCTCTAAATCTACAGAAACGACTTTCTCGTATCCCGAGGCTACAATGACCAGGAAGGCACCGAATTGGGGGCATTCTCTGAGATGTTAAACACTTTTAAAACCGGCTTCTCTAAATGACACAGTAGATATTTTTTCACACTTAGAACGCGATAACAGAGGGAAAAAAATCTCCTCGCGAGTTAAGTTTGCTCTAGATAAAGCAGACATACCTTTCTGTCCATATTTAATAGGTGGAAGAGGGAGAAAGAACTAACTTATTTTAATTTTCCTGCTAAGAGGATTATTGTAGTCAACAGATAGCAGTCGTGTAGCATTTTTTGTTCGGCTAAAGCGCAGGAAAGAACAGAATCAGAAGAACAGAAAGAATGGTGACACTTAGGATTGACTTCGAAAGAATGATTCATTTTAAATAATAGGAAATGACACTGTTTATGCAAACAAAAAGGCATCCGGAAGAATGGATTTTAAGTTATGTGATATTATTTCTTAAGTACTTGATAGAATTGAAGGTCACAGAAAATTCTTTCTGTTGTCTGAATTTTTACGATGGCTCTTTTTTGAACGAAATATTTCGAAAAGTTCTTATATTACGTTTTCCTATTGCAAAATAGCGCATTTTTTTAAAGAAACTTTCTGATTAGAAAATACGCTCATTCACCGTAAAATATGTAAAGGGAAGGGACAAAAAGATTTAATTTATAATGTTTAGCTAGAAAACCAATCACATGCTGGAACTATGTTTGTTATATATGTGAATAATTTTTAACAGTCACACACAAATCTTAGCATCGAATAGTGTATATATTCTTGGCTATAGATGTAATGATGATATACCATTTAGTTAATGCATTTAAGAAAATAAAAAATATATTTTTAATTCAATCGAATGTTATTGTAAAAGTCTATTTGAAAAGGCAAAGCAAATTTTAAGTTTGGTTACATTAAAATAACGCTGTCTACGGATCGATGATGATATTTCTCCCGACTTTCTCATCATATGCTATTTTTGAGGCTTAGTTAAATTTCATCTCTAACAACTCCTGTTACTCCTCTTCGTGGTCTTTGAGGCTCCTAAGGGGGGACCATTCAATAGGAACTGAGACAAATACTAATTAAAAAAATTGACATATTAGGCACTACATTTAAAGATATTTTCTTAATCGCAGAATTATTTTTAAGTTTTCGATTACTTGAATTTTAATTTGATGAAACATATAATATATATAAATAATTTTTTACATTGTTTTTCCTCTGCGAATTAATAAAATTACAAAATTTCTAGTTTTCAAACCAAAACATGATCAAGTTTTGTAACGGATTGATGAACTAACTGATATTATGTTTGTAGATTCTATGGTGGTATCTATATCTAAACCTATTGAATTGGAATTTATTTCACTTCAGGTCATGATAGCCGAATGCTCATGGTCAAGAATAGGTTCGAGTCCTTATTCACAACTAAAAATCAGTCCCACAAGAGGTATTTGGAGTCTGTTACGTGTTACACAGTTCGGGACTTCCAAGTCCTTTTTGATGTAGCTGTGGCCGTGTTAGTTAAATGGTCATGAGTGAGTACTCATTAGTACAAGTCTTGATTCTGTTAAAAGACCCAATATGAGGAGGGGTTGATATACGTTGGAGCCATCGAGATTAAAAATTCTCACGCTGGCGTGGTGCGAAAGTTTGGAAAGTAAGGGTGTCCGCGTGCTCAGGTGTTGTCCTTATCACTTGACCGTGGTTTAAAACTATGAGTTCTCCGCCAATAGTCCATATGTATATCCGCAGTGAGACGTTAATAAACAATCAGTAAATCCGTGATGTAAAATGATGTGGACATTAGAAGAGTGAAGAAAGGTTGAAGAGTGTTTCGTTAGTAACTAGACTGAAATTCAAGATTAGGAAATCGGTCTCCAACAAATCATTGAACTCTTCTTATACGAAACCCAACTTAAATCCAAAACAACATATCATGACTAAAATTAAGAGTTTCTCCACAATGGCTGTGTAATGCCCCCCTCCCCCGAAATCTGACTATCTCTGAGGATCCCATACTCTAGAGGTGGCCGCTGTAGCCTTGTGGTCAAGTTAACGAACAAATCGCTGACGTGTTCTGAGTTCGAGTCCGGTTTCGCTGAAGACACACCTTGTAGAGGGGGCCGTTGCACGTTAAATCTGTCAAGGGTCAAATGTCCTCCCGTTGGTTTGGTGTGGAAGTTAGGAGATGGGGTGTCAGCTCAGATGTCCTTCTCGTCACTGGACAATATTTCAAAATTACGAGGTCCATCGCCAATAGCCCTCATACAGGTTTTTCGTGCAACGCAAATATAACTGTCACTCACTCCGTATACTAGAGATTACGACTCGAAACCGATGTTGCAACAGGAGTAGTCGACGCGACACAAAACACTAAGAAATAACCACCAACACAAATGATCAGTTTAATGAATTGTTTATAATACTGTCCCGACTTAAGGGTTTCGAGGAAGATCAACTAATACTTATAGGGGTATTCCAAAATAATGGACACACTTTAGATTGAAAAAAAAATTCTTCATTAGTATGGGGTAGGATTGTCTTTGGCATGTAAAACAGCTTGGATTCACCTAGGAATCGATACATACTAGTGCTGAATAGTGTTTCGAGGAATATCCTATCATTCTTCATGGTGATATTGTAAAAGTTCTGGGTGAGATGCCGATGGAGGATATCGAGATTCCGTATTGACTGCTCTAAAATAGACCACAACGGTTCAATTACATTGAGGTCGGGTGACTGTGTGGGCCAAGGTGGATGATTAACTTCATTCTTGTGTTTATCAAACCATGATTGGACTAGTTCCGCTGTATAGATAAGTACATTATCATCCCGGAAAATTCCATCTCCTGCAGGAAACAAAGTTTGAATCATAAGATGGACCTGTTCAGCTGAAATTTCTCTATACTTCTCTCCAGTAAAACTTCCTTTGAGGGTTACGATTGGTCCTGCAGAAAACCCCGACACGGCTGTCCATATCATGACACATCCACCTCCATGACTGACAGTTGGAAGGGGACAATCACGATGACACTCTAGTGCAGGTGTTCTCCAAACGCGTACCCTTCCTATTGTAGGGAAAATGGTGAGAGACGATTTTTCAGACCATCTTACTTTTTTTCCACTTATCAATTGACGAAGTTTTGTGAGTGTGACACCACTGTAGACGACGTTTGGCATTAATATCTGTGAGACAAGTGGCTTTGAAATTGCTGATCTCTGTAAATGTTCTGTTTATATGAAAGTGCCTTCTAACTGTAATCATTGATACTGGAGAATCCAGCTGCTGATAAGCAGATGCAGCTCTATATTGCTGCAGTTTTTCTCTTTTTAGGCATTACAATCCTGTTCAAAATCCGTGGGTATCTTTCACTGAGTTTCCCTTTCCATCCCCTATTTTGCTTTGCCAAGCTTGTCTTGCCCCGCTGTGTGTATGATGTCATGACTTCACACACCTTACCTCTAGAAACGCTTAAAAGTCGGGATGCTTTAGCCTCACTTACTACAGCTAGACGGGCTCCTACAATCTGGCCTCTTTGAAAATCTGAGAGGCCTGACATTTTACGCTTTTGATAAAAATCCAAGACTTACAGAACTTCAAGCAATAAAACTATATATATATATATACCACATACTACCAGAATATATACATTTTTATTTATAAAAAAAAACGGGAGCTATTATTATATTTTAATGCTTACGAAGCGCATTCAAAGATGTCACTTTTATTCACAGATGTTCCCATTAGTTTGATAATCCCCCATCTGTACAAAATTCATTTATTTGAACTATTTTGTTGACTCTCCGAACTTTAGCTGCCTTAATAACGGTAGCTTCAATGTTTGAAATTGTGTCCAAATCCAAAGAGAGAGAGTTCATATTTGTTCAAGATCTTACCAAGATGTTCTCTCTTGATTATGCCTAGAAGAGGAATTAGTTAATTAGGTCTCGGAATCTCAAAATGGAAGAGAAAATCTCCATACTGATTGCTATCTTTTCAACCCTCCTCTCACTTTCATCACTTTTACATAATCTGCATATCATGTTTCTACTGTAATGAGATGGCAGTTAAACAAATATAACCTAAAGGAATATTAACCCAGGTTTTTTTTACAAGTGAACCGACGAGATAAACCATTTCATTTAGATTTCAATTTTATAGAGTTTCTAAGAAATTTGCTTGAGCAGGATGTTAAAAATTGATTGATTAGCATCACATTTTACTGCCACACTAGGGTTATGGGAGACGGATCTTAGAGTTTTATGCCTAAGTGACGAGAGCAGCACCTGAAGTGGCACCCCTCTCTCTAAATTACCACACCACGCCAAGGAAAATTAATAAAACAGTGATGCTATGTTAAACTCGTATGTAAGAGATGTTACATAAGAATTTGAGCAACTGATGTAACTGAAACATTTTAGTAAAATTCTGACAATTAATGAGCCAAAATAACGTTGAAGGGCTGAGGACAGAATGTGAAATGCCTTTGTTGAATTTATATATTATTGGTTTATTTCGTATGTTACTATTTTTTCCGAAGTTTAAGAATATTTATTCATTACACTTTTATGCATCATAATTTAATAATTTTCAAAGCTTTGCTTTTAATTTTTTTCCTATGTTTATTTTTAAAAAATATATATATTTCATAGTGTGGCATCGGCTCATTAGTAGAACACTTCCCGACAATACTTATGAAGTTTGACGTACGGGGTGATCAGAATTTTCCAGATGGGGCACTGTATCTTTCAAAAAAAAGACCGGGTATTCTTCTCTCATGCCTGAGGGAAAACAGATGTGAGTCGATTCTATTAACGGCTTTGATGTTGCCACACCTTTTTTCTCCAACACCCAGGTGATTATCTATAGAAAGAGCGCTCCTGAAAACAGCATCCTTTGTTGGGTAATCCTCGCACAAGCAGGCCGCGAACGATTTGAATGAAAAGGAATGTCGGCTTGTCGTGATAAAGACGTACCCTCAGTGTCGAAATGACAGAGCGGTTTATAGCCCACCATATGGTAAATTAGGTACGGCGTCGAAGTTGGTTTCAGACGCGCCAGCCTGTTGTCTTCAAGCACCATTGGAATGGGACTTAAGTGAGGAGAGTCGTGGGCAGATCTGCTACACTCGCCAATCAGAGATGATTGAGGCGTGAAAGGGGCCCACCTGGGGGTCTTAAGGAGTTGGTTTGCAAGTTGACCACCTGCTCGATCTCCTTCAATTTTCGGCATCACCTTCCGCATCAGTTTTTCCTTCTCCGAAAAGACTCGATAGAGGTTGCGGGGGTCAGCCGCACCTCAAGAGCCAAGAGTTAGAAATAGCTTCAATGAACTAACTTTGGATCCTACCATTAAAAAGAATTGTGGGGAAAACCGCCCCCTGGAGCCGATAATTTCAAGAACTTTCAACCTAAGACGGGATTAGAACTTTTCTTCAGCGAAAGGCTGTGGGCAAACATTTATTACTGCATTTAATGTTACGTTTAATTAATTTGGAATAAAAAAACTTTTGCAAAAAAAGCTGTGAGGGCCCTCACGCTACCAAGTAATGAAGAAATTTTACTCGCTCACGTCAGTACAATAGATAGATCAATAAATCTATAATTGAACAAAAACACATAAACTCATGACTGTCATTTTAATGCATTAAAAATACAAATGAATGAATATTAACGTCGCCCTATTCAGCTACTTCAGAGCATTTGGTGATGGACCTTGAAATTTTGAATCATGGTCAAGTGAAGAGGACGACACTTTTGCTGGCATCCCCCTCTCCTAACTTCCACACCACAACAACGGGAGGGCGTTTCAACCTCGACAGATTTACCGTGCATCGTTCCTTCTACACGGCAGGTCTTCAGCGGTCCCAGGCTTGAACTCATGACATGCCGGCCATGAGTCCCTGATCTTGACTTCTAAGCTACCGCCGTTGCCATCAAAAGGCAACAAAAAATGCTTTTTATTCTAAAGTTAAGAGTACAAAGTATTAGGTAAGAGAAGTACTTTTATTTCAAGTACTTTGGAGAGAATTTCATTTAGAATAATAAAGGTTATGCTTTTAATATATATTTCCTTCTCTGTTTTGTTTTATGTATTATATATATTATGAATTAACTTTCACATGGAAAAATGTATTTAAATCTTAAAAAAGCATTAAAATTAATTTTTTCAGTCTTAAAATCTAAATAATTCAGTCTTGAATTATGTTTTTCAACCGAAGCATACTAAATTAAATGCCATTTTCCTTTAAAAGTCTCGTTGTGCATGGAAATGTACAAATGTCAGTCATTTTATGGTGTTTTACATTATAGCATTTGTGTATATATTTTAATCTTACTTTAAAACCGATTAATATTTTTGCATTGAATATTTAACCGAAATTGTATGAAAGAATCGAAAATTTTCAGTATTTTTTTTTTACAATTCGTTAAGTTTATATGACTTGAAGTCATGTCAAGCTGGTGTTCTTACGTTATTTATTAATTCTTTCACAATAAGGATTTCCTGTTGTAACGCCAAAGTCATATTCTTATTTCTCTATATTTGCTCATGGTTTCTTCACTTAACGTACATTTCGTCATATATTTGGCAGTTGTCAAGGCCTTTGAAGCTTTCAAAGGTTATGGACCTGTTTCAAAAGATTCCAAATGAGACAAATCACCTGACACATTATTTCTAGAGACTTCATTCCCTCAAGGAAGTTTCGTTTTTTCACCAACCTGTTGTTTCTCAGAGTTTTCTGAGTTTTAAAATTGTATCACATTTTAATTGAAGCGCAACTATAAACTTTTTGCATAGATCTGTTGAAAATAAATATTAAATAAGCGAAAAACCTGTGTTCTATATTTCAAGAAATATCTTGGGAAGTTTCCAGAATCACTTTGCATGCACATTTTTGCACGAAAAGCACAATTTCAGCATTCTTTGATTTAACTAACTAGAAATTTGAGCTTTTATGAATTAAGTAAAGAATTTATGGTGCCAAAACCCTGCTTACTATTTCTTCAGGCTTTAAATTATGTATACGATTACTATGCTCATTATTTAAAAGTACACCAACTCATAAGTTTTACATTTTATTTGTTTAAGAAGTTATTGTTATTTTTTTGTTGATTAAACGCAAAAATTATTAAAAGAATTCTCTATTTCTGATATTTTAATGATTCTAACGATTATAAAATTGCAATATATAAAATAGTTTTTCCTAAATTTTAATTTATATTTTGAGTTAAATATAATAATAATGTTTTGAAAAATTACATACGCACGTTAACTATTAATATAAATCTTCTAAAAATACAAATACCAAGTTAAATTCCTAGAAGAAAATGAGGAAAAATATTTACGAAGTTTGTTCCTGTTCTGTAAATTACTTTAATCTATGTATTCGATGCCTTTTCTTTCATCCTTTTTAAGTTGTAATGTGTTCTTGTTAATATCTATAAAACCGCTAGATGGCTTACCTCTCTGTTCTTTTTAGGTTATTTTTTTTATCTTTGCTCTTAATCTTATAGAACAGAAAAACGAAACGCGCAGCCGAGAGGGCTCGCACTATGACCTGTTTCACGGTATTTAAGCTTATTATGGCATTCTTTGTCTTCCAAACTTTTCCTTTGCAACAGAAAAAAATTTCTCAGAAAACCTTTTGCCACGTTTTAGAATTAAAATCCAATGAAAGTTATTTCGAAAACAAACTAAAAAGTCACAAGGGGTAATAAAAATTTTCCCATTCAAGATCAAGATTTCCGAGAGATTGTTTCATGTTCCATACAAGGTTATAGAACCTAAATCCAATACGGATTATAGAACTTCATGTCCAATACTCTCTGAATATAGGGCATGATTCTAGGCACAATGTAATTCTCTAATACTTTCAGAGATTATTCAGAGAATATGGGGTATCAGGAAATAATCTTTTTGTTATTGTTAATCTGTGTGTGCAGAGAGATCTAGTAGTTTTTAAGAAGGTGTGCTCTTTGCTTCCCTGAGTTTCAAAAGTAGGAGCAGAAAAAGGAATTTAATATATTTCGCGTGATGCAGTATCGGTAAAAACGTGCATTTCATAATGAATTGCACTGTTTTTTCTCAAAGATCACTGAGAGAAGCTAGGTGAAGATAGGAATTGAATTCCATCAATCACACATTTTTGAAATGTTTAGAGTTGTTAAAGATTTAGTAATACTCTTATCAGACAATATAAATCAGTTCAATTGCATCAAAGGAAGAAAATACACTCTTCAAAAAAATAGCTAGAAGAAAAACTGTTGTTACTGTAAATAAAAATTGTAAAAAAGAAGAAAAACCAGTTTTTGTTTTCATTAAAATCTCATTAATAATTTTACTTTCATTAAAATCTCATTAATACATACTTTTATTTTCATTAAAATTTTATTAATATATATATATATATATATATATATATATCTTGTAGAGAAATTTTGATTATATATATATATATATATATATATATAAATATATATAATTTTATTTTAATTAAAGCACAATAGTTACTGTTATCAAAATTGTTGATTTCCTTTCATTTCGTTATTATATGTTGATGAAGGCAATATATTAAAATAATTCATCTATAACAAAAAAAATACGTTTTAAGCAAGCATTATAATAATTTATAACATTGAGGTGAAAACAGTTTTTTTATATTGAATATTTTAAAAATATTTTGTGAGAATAAAATGCATTTCATGAAGAACGATGCTTCATTTCAAAATATTTAGTTAATGAAAAAAAAAATAGATGTGATTAAATCGAGTATTAAATAAATGCGTATTAATTTTTTTATGAGTATTTTTTATTTAAAGAGAATCTTCCAAATCTTATGCAAAATATACTTTCTTCTCCATCTCAATATTCATAGCACTAACCTTTTTTCTAAGTATAAAATTAAAAGATTTCCATTAATTTATGTAATTGCAACATTATTTTCGGACACCACAAAGCAAAAGGAGCAAATGAAATTGTAATTTTTCTATTTTTAACCTAGTGTACTTTTAATTTTTCCACAATTACTTTATTTAACGATACATTTTTAAAAGGGAATTTCTCACTAAAAGGAGCCCACACGTGACTTTAATAATTATCTGAAATATTCTTGTCAATAATTACATTACTCAACACACATGCTGGGAAGCATGTACAATATTTGCAGAGAATAGTGTCGCAAGGGGGCGAAGAATTACTGAGAGAATACAAGTTAACAATAAAATAAATTTATTTTTACTTCAAGCAATTCGTAACAAGAGTGAAAACGCAGAACTGCCCATAACTTGTAGAACTTAGCATTTATGTTGCGTGAAAATTTGAGAATAATTTATGCCGAATGTTATTGAGAAATCTCTAGAAGCTGCGAGAACATAAGTAAACAATAAACAACAGTAAAAGATCCTTTCTATAACAGGCCTGGCCAACACGAGGCCCACCAGATGATTTTATATTTTTGTTGAAACTTTTATTTCTTGTTGTATGCATGCAAAAATATTAAATATTAACTTGCACGTGTCATTGCAAATAAAAGCAAGTGAATGTACAAATGCAACATAATACGGAAGTGAGAACGCGAACTTCAGTTCAATATTTGATATCCACGAATGCCCAATGTTACTGA
The DNA here is from genome assembly GCA_019973975.1 of Trichonephila clavata. Classification (NCBI taxonomy): domain Eukaryota; kingdom Metazoa; phylum Arthropoda; class Arachnida; order Araneae; family Nephilidae; genus Trichonephila; species Trichonephila clavata. The sequence continues at coordinate 71,555 of BMAO01010247.1, forward strand.
AAGAATCGGTTCCCTTTAGGCAACTATGATGATTGGCTGTTAGACTTGAATTTCATAATAAATACAAGAAATAAAAAAGGACTGTATAGGACAAGAAAATTTTATGATCGATGCCTGTAATTTCATCAAAACCTTTAGTAAAAAAATGTTGTCGTTTTAGTGTCAACCTGGAAATAATAATGCTCAATGTTTTCCTCTGTAAAATAATATCTCGAATAGCCAATCTAAGAATTTTTTGAAGTATGCTGATGAAATATAGAAAATTCACTGCATTTAATAGCCAGTTTTCAGAATTAGAAAAATATGAAAAAGTGTTTGAAATTATTTTATGCCCCTTTTATGCTGACGTGAACAGCGTTCCTGAAAAACTGCAAATGAAATTGATTGAGTTGCAATGTAAATATAAAAAATAAATAAATAAATAATTTATTTAGCATTCACATAAAAAAATATAACTTTTGCAGTACTTACATTGTATTCAGGATATATATGTATGTATATATTTTAACTTAAGAGATATTTTATACAATGACTTGTAAGTGCTTTTGAATCTTCCTATGTTTGTGGGAAAATAATTTTTTTCCAAGATGAAATTTACTGATGTCCTTTAAGAAATGATCCTTTACTGATGTCAATTAAGAAAACCAACTAAGATGTGCAATGTCAAACATAAATATAGGTTCAAAATAGTTAAGTGAAAAAAAAGAAAGGAGTGGAAGAAAAGACAGATATATCAGATCAGACTCGAGTGTTAATTATATTTATTCATAATACAATAATAATAAAATTTTACTCATTTTGTAATAGTATTACATTATTTTGAAGACATTTTTATCTAAAGTGAGGCCTGTTATAATGTTACTTGTCATCAAAGTGGCCGGTAAAACCATTTCAGTTGGCCAGGCTTCTCTACGACAAAAGAAGCAACGCACCAAGTGGTACGAAACTAGTACATCGTACCATATAATATGCAAATTAGTGCCATTGATTGACTAGTTGCAGCTCAAGTATATTGCAACAGATCATCTAAACGCTGCATAAAACACAGGACATTCCAGTAGTAAAGCAAAGAATTGCACCAATGTCTCTCAGACAGATATAGATGAGAGAGGATGAGCAATTGGAGTAAAGGAAGTAGTGTGGTCAAATCGCAGGATTGCTTAATATTTGACTGGAGCAATGCTACCATTGAAAAACGATGCCCAGAACGGATGAACTTTAGTTATATATAGAGAGTGTCAAGAAGGTAGTGGTTGACCAATAGCGAGAGAAAGTGAAATTAAAGTTCCCATCACTTTATTGAATCACCTTGGCTGCACAACTCGAACCGTGGACTTTTATTTCAAAAGCCAATTTAGAACTGCGGCAATTACTGATAGAATTTCTTAGTCCAGCCATTTGATGGGAGAACAATATCTTTTACACTTGTTGGGTTTTACAGGTGAGCCATTTCAGTAATAAAAAAAGAGCATGTTTTAATAGAAAATGAAAACTGAATGCCTTATATATTATCCATTAAATCAATACTTGCAAAATCATAATTTTTATTTTTCGTATCACGTCTTTGTTGTAAAAATATATAACTAAACACCTCATGACGCGGATGTAAAAAACATCCTATAAAACACAACAGACTCATTGTCTGTATAACGAGATGAAAGATCTAAAAAGCACTTTTGTAAATATCACATCGTACTTATTTTCCTGTTTGTTTTCATTAAAGAGCTAAGTATTTGCTATCGGATACGTTGAGCCCAATTGAAATAATCATTTATTAATTTGATATTAAAGGAAAATGGAGTTAAAAAAATAACTAGAGCTGTAAAGCTCTGAGTCCTTTTAAGTTTCATAACAATTTGCTTCCTTTTTTCGAAAGAGAAAGTGCCTATTGTCCTAGATCTGTCTTCTGATTTCACAATTTTAGAAGGTCATTTAAGCTATCTTTCTTGGAATTGTTTTTTAATTTGTTATTTCTGGCGAATTGTGCTTTCTGGCAACTCACCAAGGGCAGACCTAAAAGGTTGGGGGTAATTTTTAGGTTCCCTTTGATCGGTTAAATCAAAACAAAACTAAAATAATACCTAGTGCTAGGAATTTTATAAATTATCTGATTTTGTTAGAAACGTATCCCTTCAATTATGTTGAAGAAAATGCAGGGCAATACTGAATTTCGGAAAAAATTTCAGAACTCAAAAATATTTTCAAATTTTATCCTTTGATTAAATTATTTTGAAATTGCTAAAAAAATTACAATGTCTTTTCCCAAGATTTTTACCTATATATTGGTTACTATTTTCAATTCTTTAAAATTATAACATGCTCTATAAAAATACTTACAGCTATTTAGTAAAAAATGTGAAAGATGTCGTATATACCTTGCATGAGGGATTTAAAAAGCGAATAAAAATAATTGTTTCAAAATATAATACAATCGTTCATTTTTTCTAACCTTGTTGTATTCCTAAAATTTAAACTTTTACGAAACTATCAAATTTAATTTTCTGAATAAGTTTAACTTTATATTATCAAGAATTAATATTGTTACGCAATATTGAACAACGATATAACTTAATTCAATAAAATATTAAAGATCTTGATTGTTATTTATTTTTTTATTATGATTGCCATACACATTTTTAAAGATAAACTATATCTATTCTTTCATAATATTTGAGCCGAAAGTCAAACTTTTTGAGATACTTCAGAATTCGCTTATTGTAGGACTGTTGGTGGTAAATAAGAGCTTGTTTTATGCTAAAATGCTATTAAAAAGTTTCTTATAATTAATAAATACAATTAACCTTAAAACTCAATAGTTTCAATTCTAAAGGTTCAATCTGACTTCATAAAATATCCCTCATATAAAGAGGATAATGCATGTGTTTAATCTATGATACCTCAATATCCACTCGTTGGTTTCACCAGTAGTCCTCGTGCCGATATCGTAGCAACAGTGTCCAATATTGATCTTCTCTATTCGTCGTGGTTTGGGACGATCTTGCCTATGATATCAGATCCAGTCTCGAGAAACTATCTCTATTATTTGTACACAAAGTTTTTCATTACATTAATGCCTCTAACAACCTTCACTCGAGACTGCCATACTTCAAGTCTTTCTCTCTCGATCAACGATTCGCAATCTTATTCCATTATCCAAGCATTAGTCATTACTCATTTTAACAGTTAGTTTTCAAGCTTCACCCATTGTTACAAAAAAAAAACCACAATCAGAAGTGGCAGAGGTGTGTGAACGAAAGAAGCGCTAGTGAAGATTATTCCTCTAAATTAGGGGTGGCCAACCTTTTTGGGAAGAGTGCCACAATCTGATAAAAAAAAATTACGCAGGCCACTCCAACTTTTCTACCAAACTAAAGAATATAAAAAAAAAATGAAAAAATGTTACTTGTAGGCTTATTTACACAAAAACATATTTTTAAATACGTTCTATATAGTGAAAATGTTAAAATTAGTATAACAAATAAAACAAAAGTAGAAACTTATATTCTATTGTTAATAAATTTTTACAGGATCAATCTGTTAGCTAAGATACAAAATAAAAATAAACTGAAACATTTAATTTTAAATAATTACTAAGCAGTCAGTACTTTCTTAATGTGGCTTTTGAATTTGTAGTTTTTTTTTTTTTTTACCAAGTCATCTATATTTGGATTAGTTCTTGAAAATGCTAACAAAATTAGGTGCTTTATAGGAGCATATCAATTAATTTTGAGCAATATTTTGATTTAATTACGTTTCATAACAGAAAGCATTTCTTTACAAACATGTGTTGATCCAAACCTACAACAATATCTGACAGCTAAATCATGTAAATTTGGAAAATTGCTTGTTGGCACAAATTTTTAAAATTCGATGTAATTCGATCATTTGCTGAATAATTTCCTTATATTTGCTTTTCAGAGTAATATGGTGCTGTATGACAATAATTTTGATTTGAACCTGAGGTGGGTAACAATTAATGTCTTGAAAATAAATCGGAAATGGATTTGTGAAAAGTTCAGTATTTTTTATCATCTTTAAAATCTTTAAACCTGGCACTGAAAGAATCCTGCAAAATGGATATTGATTTTTTATATTTATCATAGTTTGGAGCATTACTAACTTTTGCAGATAATTCCTGCATAAATGAAATGAGTTAATTTTCCCCCTCCAAAATCCAGACAAACATTTATTCACAAAAGAAGATATATGACCAACTAGGGTAAGAAAAATACTATTTCCCCCCTGTAATCTTAAATTTAAATTGTTTAAATGTTCCATTATATCGGTAAGAAAATCTAAACCCCTCAGTCAATTTTCACTCCTGAGGAGCAAGCATTCACTGGGCAGTTCATTGTTGTCTTCCAGATGTTCTAAAACACATTCCCTCAAACTCCAAAATCTCGCAAGTAAACTTCCTTTGGAAAGCCAGCGCACACTACAATGAAGGAGTTACTCGCCATTTTCTTCCGTTTCTTCGGGGAAAAGCGAACGAAATCGTCATCAATTCAGAGCACAAGCTCTTATTTTGTTTATACAGTGTACCACGGGGTCATCAACGGCAGACAATAAGTCCTTGGCACAAACAGCTTCTTGATGAATATTATAATGATGCTTAAATACTTTTCTTCCCAAATAATTTTCAAGCAATGTAACAAAACCTTTTATTCTGCCGACCATGCAACGCGCTCCATCTGTGCAAACACTGTCTAATTTTGTCCACTCTACTTTGTTAACTTTAATTACATTTTAAATTTCCTTAAAAATGTGTTCACCTGTATTTAAAACTTGTTGGCGCAAATCAAGAAGTTCTTCCACAGTATTAAAATTATTGTTCGTGTAACGCATAAAGATGCTTTATACGACGCATGATGGTATTTCTAGATTAAAAAAAAAAGCTATTTCACATCAACGACATTTTTAACATCTATATCACCGATATTTTGGGCGAAAATTAAAAGGCTACTTTTTATTATCTCCTCTCCGTCAGAATATGGTTTTTCTTGCGGGCTAATAACAAAGAAAGTTCAGAAGAAGCCTTTACCATAGTTTCCATTTCGTCATTTCTCTTCTAGAACAAAGATTGTTGGCCGGCTAAAGATTTCTATTTTTTTTTTTTTTTTACTGATAAATTCCATTTGCAAGTTTGATCCGACAGGATATTTGCTGTTGAGCTCATTACGCAGTTGCTTGAAATGACGGTCTAAGTTAATTTTTTTTTGGCCCTGCTATACAAGCTCCACATATGAAACAGACTTGGAAGTATTTTGATATGTAAACAAGAATTGTTATTCCCAGACAATCTTAAAATCACGTTCTGCAATATTATCTTCATAATTTCTTTTCGATGTCGAAGGTTTACTTACAAACATATTGAAAATAATTTTTTTAAACAACTATGCTCAACGCTAAAATATAAAAGCAGTTTTAGGGAAAGGAAAAAAGCTTAACGTCTTACTAAGCACAGTTTAAAATCAATTGAGCCAGACAGCCTGAAACAATTTGCCTATGTTACCTTTCAAACCTTCTAGGCTCCAAATCCAGCATTTTGATTAGTCATAGATGCAAGTTCTCACTCCTCAGCTTTATAAAGCGACTTCTTTGTGCAGATAGATTTACAAATAGCTTCGTTGATCCCCCCCCCTTCCCCCTAAACATGTCAATTACTAACTTACATTAAATGTATAAAAATTTAAAAAGCTCCTGGTAGGGAGGAAATTACCAATAAAATTGTAAGAAACCTCACCCTACCAGTAATTTTCCTAAAATCATTCATAATATCATAATTACAGGGCATTTCCCAAAATCATGGAAAACAGTTATAATTAAATCTATTCTAAAGCCAAGCCCCCCCCCCCCCAGATCCCCTGATTCCTATCGTCCAATCTCTTTGCTTCGATCTTAAGCAAACTCGCAGAGAAAATTACTCTCTCAAGATTTAAGGATCATATTAACAACAATAACATACTAATCTCCCAACAGCATGGCTTCCGCGCTCAACTATCCAAATCGCACCAGTTGCTCAGAGTAGTTGAGTACATTAAAACCGGAGTTAAGGCTAATCATTCGACCGGGGCCCTTTTTCTGGATACTCAGAAGGCCTTCGATCAAGTATGGCATGAGGGGGTGCTATATAAGATTTTCCGAATTAAAACTTCTCCCGACCTAATCAAAATTATCTGCTTATACCTCTCTAACAGAAACTTCACTGTCAGAGTCAACAACACTTTATTCTAAATATAAAAACATAAATTCTGGGGTACCGCAGGGTAGTCTCCTCGGACCAATGGTTTTCAATATTTTTGTAAATGACATACCAAAATCAAGACTCATCACCACCATCTTCATGTACGGTGATGACACAGCTATACTGGCGCAGCACACAAAACTAAACTGCGTAACACACTTCCTACACAGACACATAGCGGAGTTGGAAGGCTGATTATCCAATTGGAAAATAGCTTTAAATGTCACTAAAACAGAAGCAGTCTTCTTCTTCCATCACAGGTTTAAAAAACTATCTCTAGTACATATCACAACAACCATCCAATTCCCTGGTCTCAAAACACGAAATATCTAGGAGCTATCCTAGATAAAGATCTCACTTTTAGCAAACATATCACACAGATAAAAAATAAGTTCCGAGCAGAGAACGTAGTCTTTACCACTTAATTACTCGGAACTCAATTCTCTATATCAAAAACAAGATGATTATCAATACTCTACTACTCAGACCAGTGATCACTTATGCCTTCTTAGTCTGGAGACATGCTGCTCCCTCTAACATTAAAGTTCTAGAAACTATCAAAAATAAAATAATCAGACAAATCACTGACGCCCAGTGGTTCATAAGAAATGATGGGACCTTCGGTTCTCACTTAATCTCAGAATCATTCAGGAATTCATGAAGCACATCTCTATTAAATTCTTTACTAACATCGCACTCATTGATAACAGAACATTAAGAAAAATCGAAATCTATGACCCAAATCCCTCCTTTAACAGACCACGGAATATCCTTCTTTAATTTTTTCATTATTTTATCATCTCAGCTATAATCTAGCTTCTTTTCCACTATTTTTTAAATTTTTCACAACAATGCATTCTCATTAACACCCAATCTTTCCCAGCAACTCAAACCTTTCAATAGGAGGTGAGTTGCTCGACCAATAGGGGGGTATTCCTCATCTCCCAAACTGAAGTTCGAACTAACAATTTTCGCTTATTAACTTGCATGACCCCCCCCCCCTCCCGAGTAGCAGCTCCCTGATTGGAAGAGCGTCTGTTCACCCAATGCCCATAAAAACCCGCCGTTTCTCGGCAACCATCAATTGCCGGCCATATCACACCATACCCGGTAACCCCATGATAGATGATTTGGACTCAGCCGTTCAAAATTATACCAGTATGATTGCTAATGCTCTTTCTGCTTCCACTTCCACTAGAATAATTAACACACCTCACCTTCGCCTTCCTGACAACATAAGAGAGCTCATTAGGGCTAAAAACAGATTCAGGAAACTCTGGAATCAAACCAGATACCCACCATACAAACGCGAAGTAAATGCTCTCATTAGACAGATCAGGATAGAAATCGACCAACATAAAAACAGGACCTGGAAAAATTTCTTATCTACTTTAAATCCTCAGGACAATTCTCTCTATCAATTACATAAAAAGATCACTGAAAACATACTGCCATCCCACCCCTCCATGGTTCGAGTGGGCTGGTTATTCAGATTTCGATAAGGCGGAGGCTTTCAAAGAGACACTTGAAGTCACTTTTCAGGAAAATGCAGAACCTTACAGTGATGACAAGATTGAAGAAGTCGAAAATTTAGTCTTTGACTATTTCGACAACTTCACAACAGACACACCACCCCACTCACTTCTCCTTCTGAAGTACGAGGCATCATTAAGAAACTGAAGAATAGAAAAGCTGCTGGTCCAGACCAAATCCCAATATCGCTCTTAAATATTTAACTTTAAATGCTGTCACACATCTAACTAAGATTTACAATCAATGCCTCATTAAAAATCACTTTCCTACTCCGTGGAAGCAAGCAAATGTAGTCATGCTGCAGAAATTAGGGCAAAACAACACGTTTCCACAAGGCTACAGACCAATAAGTTTATTAAACGCCACTGCTAATATTTTTGAACGAATAATTTTAACGAGAATACAAACGCACTGCAAAGCCATAGATTGCATTCCCCGGAACAACATGGTTTCAGGGAGGGCCATTCCACGCTACACCAATTGATACGTGTTACTAACATTATTAATGAAGGTTTCGCTAGCAAATTATACACTGTCGGTGTCTTTCTTGATGTCAAGAGGGCATTCGACAAGATGTGGCATGATGGCCTCACATACAAATTAATTAAACTCAACTTCCCTGGGTATTTAATTAAAATTATACATAATTATTTACGAAATAGAACCTTTCGTGTTCGCGTAAATAATGATTATTCAAATTTTGGTGCTTGCCAAAGCGGCACGCCCCAGGGTAGTACCTTTCACCGTGTTTGTACAACATCTACACTCACGATTTTCCACACCACCCCACAGTTAGTACCTGCCTGTTCGCGGATGACTCCGTGGTGTTAGCACAGGGTTCTCAGCTCAGTTACTCCTTAAAAACTATACAAAGATTCCTAGATACTTTAGAAAATTGGCTTACAGACTGGAGAATTGCAATTAATGTTGACAAATCTCAAGCAATAGTATTCCGGAAGTGGGGGGCCATCGACCCTCCCTTCCAACTCACACTTTTTGATGACTACATACAGTGGGCTCCGGTGGTAAAGTACCTGGGCTTACACTTAGATAGTAGACTAACCTTCAGAAAACACATCGACTATCTCGCAGATAAGTTCTGGGGAAGAATTCATTTGGCTATCTCCCTGGTTGGGAGAAAGTCTCCTCTCTCCCTAGAAAATAAAGTTATACTTTACAAGCAAATTTTGCGCCCAGTGATTACTTATGCAGCCCCTGTTTGGGGAGCTGCAGCCGCCACCCACATGAAAAAAATTCAAATTGTTCAAAATAAAATACTTCGCGTCATGACTAACGCACCTTGGTACGTTAGAAACGACGTGATACACAACGATTTACACATGGAGCCGATTTCTAGTTTCATCACTAAGTTAGCCAGGAATGTTTTTAGAACCATTCAAAATCACGATAACCCCATAATAAAAGCACAAACATTATTTACGTATCCACATCCTAAATTAAAGTATGCTTATGCCACTACAAAGTGGGCCTTGCCTCTTAAACCTCCCTAAATACTACATAAAACACTAATTTTATACATCTACAACATCAAATGCTCTAATGCGCCGAAACTGACTCGTAGTGAACTATCACTGCCCGCCCGCTCATGTTGGTTGCCTCCTTTTTTGCTTGGTGATCGTTTTCCTTCCTTGCGCTTCCTCCAGATTTCTCCCCGGTTCGTCTGCCTTGCGCGGCCACCTCGGAGCCAATTCCTCCGCCCCCCACGCCGGGGGCTACTTGATTTTCTAAAATTTCTGACATGGATTTACTATTCTTCTCACACTGGGTAAAAGCGCTACGCGCTGTAGACCCGTAAATTCTAATTTTAGTTAGCAACCATCAATTGGCCGGCCAATGAGTGAAGTGCTGGGTTCTCCCGACTGCTGAGCTTGTTGACCAAGTCAATGCTGAATCTCCGTATCAATGCTGATCTCCAAATCTCTGACTTCAGATGTTGTTTTCGGCTGACATGGAGCCTAACGATTTTTCAATTTACACCTCTTTTGTGTAATAAAGTTTATCTTATCACAACACATTAAAACAACGCAAACACATCAAAGTCTCCAGCAATTATAATCTAACTTTCAGGGTGCAAATTTTTAGGTTAATTATAAATTTGCAATTAAATTTTATTTTTTAAATTCTTGTATTTTTAATATTTTAAACAATAATGTGGCAAGCTCTACCTTTTAATGCTCAACTCCCAATTTTGAAGATTAAGACCTCTTCGGAGATCCTGTGCCCCAATGACCACTGCTCTCCTAATATTATGCAGAATTCCTTCTTGATATTACAGAAATCGTAAAAAGCCAACACCTTCGTAAAAACCGTTTTATCTGACATCATATTGACAGCCAATAGTCATAAGCACAAAATTTGATCACTGAAAGGGGAAGTTGAAATTCGAGTTAAAAATGTTAAAAAAGAGCCACTCCCAAGAGAGGGTGAATTTTTGGGCAGATTCGACTGATCCCTCCGAGAGAGAGAGAGAGAATTTATTTATTTTTAGAGTCTCACGCTGCTCAACATTTTTCTCAGTACGTTACAATGCTGTGGAATTGTAAGTTTTGGAGCATGATCTCATTTTTGGTGTTATACTGAAGAAAAGAAAACATCTTGCTAAGCGCCTTTAAAATCTCACGCCAAAAATTTCTATTTTTTACATATTCCCTTCATAATGTTTTTGTAATTATTCAAGAAGTCTTCGTATGCCACTGTTACGACTCCTCCGTGCCCTAATGGGGTAGCATGCCACGGGTTGGTCACCCCTGCTCTAAATGCACAAATAACATACACTTGTAAGCTTACGTTATCGACACTAAAGCTTATACCGTTGTTTGGAAGTATTAGTTTTACATTTCATTCAGTACTATCAAGAAATTCGACGAACTGTGCCAGATCTTTTTATAATGAACACCAGTGCAGATTATAATACAGTGTTCTACAAAAGTTTATAAAACAGAAAAAAAAGAGGTGATAGCTAAAGCAACGTACAAATATAAATTTTGTTAATGATTTTCGATGAATTGATCTTAATGGTTTTATGTGTTGATCACAGATCTGAAAACTAAGAAAATTATATAAATAATCGTTCCCTTGAGGAGTAGAAAGAAATAAAAGATTGACAAGTGACGTGGAAATTCCATCTCATCAAAAGCTTTTACCATTTCATTTGGATGTTATTTTTGAAGTTATTGAAGCGACGCTAATTCTCTACCACCTCGAGTGACTGACACTTTTCAATCCCATCACGGAGATAATTACGCCCGCGTGATGACGTTAGATAAAATAAACTTCGTGTACAAAAATAAACTTCTTTTTAAACTCGACTGTAAACTTCTTTTTAAATTCGACTCTACAATGCCTTCGCTTTGAATCACGCTGCCGTGCGTCATAAGTATCGTCTTTATTATATATAAGGTCAATACACAACTCAGAAGGAGAAAAGAATTCATTCAGGGCATGGGTATGAAATAAACCAAGAAAAAGATTTCTCTGTTGTTCAGTTGTAAATTGAAATGTCTGATGTACATCGAAACATGTTTAAATTCGTAGACTGCATGACAGGCAAACTCGTTTAGTTATGTATAACGTGCGAAGAGTTGATTTTATCAACCTTTCCTACTTCAAATATTTTTGGAGAAAAGTCAGCTCATAAAAAGATATACCTATATAACAAATACCTCTATTTCATATAAGTAATATATTATTTTAATTTTTCATAACTTCTTTCTTTATATATGCAAACATATCGGTTGATAAATATAATTATGTTTAAAAAATTCTGAATTACGAAAAGAATTCTGTTGTGTGTCTGAATATAGACAGAAGAATTGTTTTTTGAGCTATAAAAACAAAAAAAAGGTAATAGTATTTTTTTAAAATGAAAATATCAAAACGTACAAATTAAAAAGCATTTTTTTCTGTGATAAAAAGCAAATTTTCCCCGCTCTTTTTCAAGAATTATTACAATCATAGCACGCGTTGCATGTAAAGCACTCTTTAAATTTTTAGCTTAACCTCAAATAAATAGTTAAAAGAGTATCATAGATTTTTAAAGCTTGTTTTGAGCTCAAAAATTATGTAATATCCAGTCATAATTGAGTATTTTCTGCTTTTCTAGCGACATTTAGTGCTATTTCAGAATTCTGGGGCCTTGAAAAAAAGTACACTGAGGTTATTCGAAGTGAATTGTGTACCTTATTGAAATGTTTTTAAGTATTCGTATTATTTTTATATTCCTTTTCTTCGATGAAATATAAGTTTTTGTTAATTTTGGTAAAATGTTTTATTATACTCTTTGAAATATATTATTGGAATGAAAATATTTCCAAGCATGTAATAATATCTGTAACAGACTCAAAAGTTTGAACAAGATATAGAAACATCTTCATACAATATAGTACACTTTTAAAAGAATAAAAACTCTTGAAATACCCGGGATAATCGAAGAAATTTAAGTACTTGTTTGAAAAATAAACACAAAATGCTACAGAAATCATAACATTGTATTTATGAAAATAATTATTACAAATTATAATTTATATATATATATATATATAATATTATGCACGCATGTACATAAATTAAGGATAATGCCAGCTCCGACAAATAAAGGTTCAGAAACAAAACAAATATGACTTATTCATGAAGCCCAATTAATAAATAAAATATAAGGAACAAAAAAAGATAGTGTACGTATGATACCATTCATAAAAACTACGGTTTTTACTCCCTGGAGCAATTATAAAAAATATTCCCCTTACAAAAACTTAACATTGCGCAGTTGGTATGATGGCTTAATATATTGCACGTCTCTCATGCAAGAAAATACAATTCGAACAAGGCCTGGGCACACTGAGTATCAAATTGCAGAGATGATCTTTGGGAACAGTAATCCAATCAAAAGCAATGCTCTCCAAAGTTCTGGTACAGGTATAAGATATGGTTGATGGACTGCAACTCGTCGACCAGGTATGTCCCACATATGCTCTATCGGGTTCAAGCCAGGTGAGAATACTGTTCATTCCGGATGGGTGATATCCTCAGATTGAAGGCACTTATTTACGGTATTTGCTCAGTAAATACGGGTGTTTTCTTCCATAAACACAAATTCTGTGCTTATTACACCTCTAAGCAAACGTGCATGTGGTTTCAGAAAAATGTCCCGATAAATTTGGCCTATCACATTTCCTATCTGAACATGCGCATCTGCTCTGGAGCCCATTACAATTCCCTTACAACAAGCAATCCTGAACCACCGTAATCCTGCCGTTCAGTGATGTCTTGGTGGTAATGCGTATCTGGACTTTTCCATATGAAACTTCGACGGTAATGCAAGCTAAGCCTAGACTCGTCAAAAAACAAGCTCATTGAGATGATGTCCACACACACATTGCATGTTTTCTACTCCAAGCTAACCACTGGCGACAGTGAGTTGTCATGAGTGAAACACATCTGACAGGACTGCGAGCATATGGACTAATATGTCCCAAACATCTGTACATGGTTTGCCTTGAAACTGTTGTAACCGTGGCTGCAGATAATCGATTCCATAGGTCGGATTCTACACTCAATATACTTTTTCTGGCAATTACTGCCAAATACCGGTCCTCATTTGGTGTTGTAATCCAGGAGTGACCTGTACTGTAACGTCTACTGACATTTTTGTCATTTTGGAATCGTTACAAAAGCCTAGAGATGACATTTTGCGCAATGCCAAGCTCGAATACTTCCATCTGAGTACGCCCACATTATAGGCGTCCTATAATTCTACCACGTAAGAAAATCACCCACATACGTTCTCTGTATCATAACTATTCGGTAATGGCGCTGAGCAGCTTACAGAACGCTTGTGAACAATTTTACTTTTTTGCCACCATTCCTTATATACCCCTTCTTGCACTCTGTCCTTATGACTAACTATCGGAATCGTATGGTGGCTTCTTGTACTTTGCGTGTTATTCTTGAAAATGTTTATCGTGTTTTCGAAAGATCTGTCGAACTGAGAAAATTGCAGTATGTAAATTTTTTTTGCGATGGAGACTCTAAGGGGTATGTAGCTGTAAAAGATATTTATGGTGAGAATACCGTGACAAAATACGAGTGTATTGGACACATTCAAAAGCGTGTAGGAACAGGACTGAGGAAACTAAAATCCAAACGAAAAGGCCTAGGAAGTCGAGGAAAACTGACGGATTCCTTTAGCGACGTTACAAAATTACTATGGCATTGCTATCCATGATAATGTAAATGATTTACAAGGCATGCAACGTGCAGTTATTGCTGTTGGACTGGATAATTGGTGTAGATATCAACAAGCCGTATCAAAGGATAAGATGTACAAGGATAAATTTAAAGGACTTCCCCAAAATCTGATCAACATTATAGAACCAATATGAATGAAGTTATGTGATCAAAACTTTTTAGAAAAATGTTTACCAGGAAAAACACAAAACTCAAATGAATGTTTCAATTAAACCCTTTGAAAATTTATTCCAAAAGATATGTTTTTGCTACGATTAGGAGGATACAGGGCAGTAATTCAGTTCAATAAGGGATTTCAGGGATTAATACATATCTTCGGTGTGATATGTAATACATATCCATTATACATTATTTCGGTGTGACTGTTGGTGTAATAACAAAGAAAACTTTTTCAAAACTTGAGGAAATTCGAAAAATAGAGTCTAAACGACATTCTCTGAATGTGGCAAATGTGACAGGAAAAAAAAAACAGATTAGCTAAAAAGAAAAAAAAATGGTTGAAAATGAGCTCATAGCAGGCGTAAGTTATAAAACTGGTGGATTTAAGTAAGTAATTGTGTAAATAGAAAAAAATATGTGATAAATTGTACTAAAAATGCATTTTTCTCAAAATCACTTTTTTCGTATATTTTGAAAATTTCAAAAATGATAACTCAAAATATTACCATTAAATATATTTGAAACTTGGTACCATTTTTTCTCACAATGTTTTCTAAGGCGTGAAGCAAAAGAATCATCATAATAAGAATAATTTTTAAATTTGTGTAACGGAGTTGCAAAACATGGCAAATTTCTTGTATTGGCCCTTCGACTAGAGCAGGATTTCTTAACCTGGGGTTCATGGACCCCTTGGGGGTCCATGGGTCATATTTTGGGGGTTTGCCGACTGATCCTAATTTTAAAAATATTTGCATCAATATTTAGCCAGCAGTGGTAACCCAGCAGTGGTAACCTACTTCATCCTTAGCGCGCTCTGTATGTCAACCCTGTTTCTTTTTCCGCTCCTCCGGAGAAGAGAATTTGAGGCGCTTTTTCGCGCATGCTCATTTATTTATCTTTTGTTTTAGCCTTTTCATTGGTCGATAATTTGTTTGAGCGGTTTAATTTTAAACTTGATTCACGATTTTATTTCCGTTGGATCTGCCCTGGAGTTAAGACGTACATTTATTTTTGTCTTTCATCTGTTTGTGAGTAGCATATTTTTTAGATTCCTTGCCGCTTTTTCAAGTGTTTTTTGTGTCTTAATGTTTGTTCTTAATGTTTCATTTGATTATTTGATATTTTTTGTACCCCAAAATGTCCAAAAAAAGGAAGTATGATGAAAATTATGTAAAATATGGATTCTGCTGCATGAAGAAATCGGACGGTGTTGAAAAGCCACAATGCTTTCTGTGTGGAAAAGTTTTGGCAAACGCCAGTATGTGAAACCGGCAAAATTGATAGAGCATCTCAAATCTCTTCATCCTGAAAATGCATCTAAAGATCTAGAATTTTTTACAAAGAAGAAAACCCAGTTTTCGAAATCTGGAACATTAACCAAACTTGGATTTGGTATTCCACAAAAACCTTTGGTTGAGGCATCTTTCAGAGTTGCATATCGTATTGCCAAAAGAAAGAAACTGCATACTATTGGAGAGACATTAATTAAGCCATGTGCGCTGGAAATGGTTGAATTAGTTTGTGGACTGGAATATAGAAAAAAACTTGAGGTTATTCCATTGTCCAAGGATGTGATACATTCAAAAATAGTTGAAATTTCTTGCAATATCTTGAAACAGATCATTGATGAATTGAAAGCATAGCCATTTCCCTTTAGTATGCAACTGGATGAAACTACAGACATCTCGAATTGTAGTCAACTTCATGTTTTTGTTCGTTACGTGTCTGCTGATACTATCAAAGAAGAATTCTTATTTTGTGAGCCTCTTTTGCAAACTACAAAGGCAGTTGATGTTTTAGTGATTTTAAATGTTTTCTTTTCTAAACACGACTTCGACTGGAAACAAAAACTTCATTCACTTTGTATGGATGGAGCACCTGCGATGCTTGCCAATAAATCTGGTTTTACCCATTTGGTAAAAAAAGAGGCTCCTAATGTTATTGTTACACATTGTTTTTTACATAGACATGCACTGGCTACAAAAACTCTTCCAACCAGCTTAAAAGAAGTATTATCAATAGTTATTAAAACTGTGAATTTTATTAGAAGTAGAGCTCTTAACCATCGTCTTTTTAAAACACTGTGTCAAGAAATGAACGCAGAACATGAGGTACTTCTGTACCACACGGAAGTGCGCTGGCTGTCACGAGGGCACGTTTTGAAACGAATTTTCATGTTGAAGACAGAAGTATCTCTTTTTTAGAAGAAAAAGATAACTTACTCTTCGAATATTTCAAGAAAAAAGATTTTATATGTAAATTGGCTTACCTGGCAGACATTTTTAACCACATGAACGATATATGTCTTTCAATTCAAGGGCCTGATATAACAATTATGGATGCCACTGAGAAACTACAGGCATTTTTATTGAAAATGTCACTTTGGAAAATTAGAATTCAAAATGGGATATATGCAAACTTTCAAATGTTGGACGGTGCTTTTTGAAAATGGATCTCGGCAAGATAGTTTGTTATTGAATGAAATCTGTGAACACTTGGAAATACTTCAAGTTTCATTTGAAAAATATTTCAATTCGGATGGAATAAATATAAAAGATGAGTTGTGGATTCGTAATCCTTTTATTTGTGATATTGACTGTGTCGATGACATGAACTTTGCAAAAGATGAGCTAATTGATTTGAAAACAAAGTCCTTGTTAAAAATGGATTTCGATTCAAAAATTCTTGGAGAGTTTTGGTCTTCTTTAAGAGAAGCCTACCCATTGTTTGTAAAACGAGCTATGGCAGCCATTATTCCGTTTGCTACAGTATATCTTTGCGAAGCGGGATTTTCCACACTTGTCACAATAAAAACAAAACATCGAAATTGACTGAATGTCGAACATGATATGTGCGTTGCTTTGTCGAAAACCATCCCTCAATTCAATCTGTTAATCAAGGAAAAGCATCAACAGCCTTCACATTAAAAATTTTAGTTTCTTCAAAATTTTTATACTATTGAAATAAAAATATTAAAATAATTAAATAATAAAACAGAATTTATTTTGTAGTAAATGATGTTTAAGCAATTTTTTTTCACAGAGGGGTCCGTGACATATTTAAAATTTTGTAAGTGGTCCATTGTGCCAAAAAGGTTAAGAAACACTGGACTAGAGAGAGAGAGAGAGAGAGAGCTCTAGAATTTTTATTACTTTATGTAACCAAAATATTTTACTTAACGCCCTAGATACATACGTAATGATTATTTTGATACTAAAATTAAACAAATGTTTTAAATGTCCTTAAAATTTCTTCAAAATTCCTACGCATTTACCAATTTTCTGAAACTTAAGAGTTTAATTGCAAATACTAGATAAGAATAGTTTATTTCCATAAAAACTGAAGTTAAAAAGGGTAAAAAATTTTTTTTCTAAATTATATTTTTCAAAAAAAAAGGGCTCCGAACGTATTCGCATACGTTTAAATACTTGGAAAGATGCAAAATAAAAATAGTTTTAATTTGTAAATAATTTGCTACAAATTTAGTTGTCCTGCAATTTTTTACAAGGTTTATAAAATAAAATCGTTAAACACAACAAAAATAACAAAAGAATAACTAAAAATTTTATGTCCCAAAAATTTTGATATGCAAATTTCGAACATCATATAATTGGGGGTATGTGTTTGTCTTAACATATACCCCCAACTTCAAATATTGTTGATAGTATCAAATCTTTAAAATAGGATTCCGAAATCTGCTGTATAACCAGCATGTGATGTTTACACAGATTAAAAGGCAAAATAGAAAAATGCAAGGAATTTCTTAAGTTCTAAATAAGCTGATATGTAATATTATGTATGTGTAGCCTGATATATGCATATTTTTATCTCACTCATATATCTGTTCTTTTTTTTTTTTTCCTATTTAAAAAAAGTGTTTTTGCATAAATTTGTAAAAAGTTCGTTTTTATCACTAAAGTAAACTATAAGTTTTATTGTTACTGTAATTTTTTTTACAGTGAGCTTCGAAAAACATGTTGTTCCTTAACTTTTGGAGGCGAGTGTATTGCAATAAAAACTATTTAAAGGCAATTTTTTGGAAAAAAATGAAGAAAATAACACATTTTCAAAACATTTTCCTTTTATATACACTATCTGGTCAAAAGTATCCGGACACCCAGTGGCATGGACTTAGAGCGTCCTGAGGCACATATTAATATGATGTCGGTCCCCCTTTTGCATGGATGACAGCCTGCACACGTTGGGGAAGATTTTCCACCAATTTTTGATAGGTGACCATAGGAATTGCCTTCCAGGCATCCATCACAGCTAGAGTGAGTGCTTGCATTGAGGATGGTCGATTTGGCTGGCTACGTAATCTGCGCTCTAATTCGTCCTAAAGGTGTTCTATGGGATTTAGATCGGGTTTCTAAGAAGGCCAGTCCAGTTTTTGAACACCTATTTTGTCAAACCACGTCTGTGCAAGCCTCGATGTGTGAATGGAGCAGTTATCCTGCTGGAAGAGAAATGGGCCTTCCCCGAAATATTGCCATAGAGTTGGGAGTGCATTATTGTCCAGAATGTCAAAATTCATCTCAGAGTTCATGTTTCCAATCACAGAAACTAACGGACCCAGACCAAACCACGAGAAACACTCCCACACCATTTTGCTTCCACCACCAAACTTAAGAGTCGGCACAATTACTAAAGAAACGTTCGCCGGGAATCCGCCAAACCCAGACGCGTCCATCCGACTGCCAGACTGTAAAACGAGATTCATCACTCCAAAGAACAGTTTTCTACATGTCTACAGTCCAATGACGGTGAGCTCTACACCATTGCAATCGATGCTTCGCAATCTGGGGAATGATGTTTGGCTTGTGAGAGCGGCTGCACGACCATGGAATCCCAAGATTTTTAACTCTCGACAGACAGTCCTGCTGCTAACACTAATTCCTGATGAACTTTGGAACTCCTGAGAAATTTCCACCAACGAGGACTTGCGATTTTGTTTCACTACCCTTTTCTGAGTTCTGCGGCTGCGTTCACCAAGTATTTTCGGCCTACCGGTTCGTTTTTCTGCCGTTTCCCTCTGCCTCGAAGTTTCCACTTCACACCACTTACAGTAGATTTAGGTTTCTCTAGAATGTCCGCAATCTCACGAACTGATTTCCCACAAAGGTAGCATCCCACTATACTGCCACGATCAAACTCACTAAGCTCCTTTGACTTACTCATTGCCTCACAAACGCATAAATACAGTCTGATAAACCACTATCCAACACTTTTATAGCTTTCAATTATGTATCAAATTACGTCACTCGCCAGAACCTCTTTTTAAGGGGGGGGGGGCGGATACTTTTAGCCAGATAGTGTATAAGGAGAATGCTTCTACATAATATTTTTTTTTAATTTATAGTTACGGTTGTAAATGTAGTTCCTACAGAGAGATAGAGTGAGAAAGACTGAACTATAGAATTTTTGAGTGAGTGAGTGAATATTAACGTCCCACTGTTCAGCTACAAGAGGGCTTTTGGAGACGGTTCGCGTCATTTTGAACCATGGTCAAGTGACGCGGACGACACCTGAGCTGGCACCCCTCTCTCCTAACTACCACACCACACCAACGGGAGGACATTTGAGCTCTCGATAGATTTTACGTGCATCTCACCCCTACACGGCGGGTCTTCAGTGGTAGTGGTATCGAACTCTTGATATGCTTGCCACGATCCGATGCCTAGACCACTTGGCTACCGCGGCCACATAGAATTTTTGAAACATTCCCAATATTTTCAGAGTTACTATTAACTTAAATAATATCCGGTTATTTTTATAAAAAACTTCTCTATATTGATGCAATAAAACATCCATATGAGTCTTGATTTAAATTATATACTTCTAAAGGCCCAGTTTAGTTGGGGATCCTGGGGAACTTTTTGAATCAAATAACAAAAACTAAACATTTGCATCACCAAGAATTAGTTTTAAGATTGTGAGAAAATTCAGATTTATGTTAACGATAAATTGTACTTTTCGTCATACTTACAAAGTTAGAAATATTGTCAAGTTTCCACATGAAAAAGTACATTATTTTAGCTCTTGAACATGTTGGGGCCCCCGCAATCGCCGATGCGTGGCATACCCCTCCCCCCCAATAGCCAGCCCTGAAAAGAAGTATTTCCAACTGTGAAATCGCAACCGTAAACATTCGGTTCCCACAGTCGCAGACTCGGTTTGGGGACATTTGAGGTAGGTTGAAGGGGATTTTGAGAAAACTTTGTTGGTTGAGTAATTTCAAGTGGATCTGAATGGGTGAGATCGTTTCTCATTAAGTTTTTTTTTCTTCTTTTTTTTAAAGTTATTTAGTATAACTTTTCACCTAACTTTGGAGAAATTTTTCTTAATTTCAGAACTTACACAAGTTAGTGTATTAATTCAAAATAGAGTGTTGGAGTAGGGTAGAAAAAAGGGGTGATTTTTCTCACCCAGAAAATAAAATGGAGGTGGAGACAACAAGTACTGGCTTACCATTAAATAAATATAGATGTAATTTAACTGATATGGAATTGTTGGCCAGATTTGAGAGGAAAGGTTGGATTTAAATACGAGCCCGAATATTACAATTTTCTTAAAATCGGAAAATAACTTTCAGAGTGGTAATCCGCTTAAATTAAAAGAAATAATAATAAGAGCTTTCACAATTAAGAAAAGTATTCAGAGTATAAGCAAAACAAGAAATTCAGAAATCATAATCAAAACAAATAGCTGCGTGACCGCCAAAGAAGCTTTAAAAATTAAAGAAATTAATTTATTTAAAATAAGTTCTAGATTATCCTTTATTGGCCTAAGTAGTAGTTACATTTTGCAGGGAATTGACACGAAATACACTATAGATGACATAAAATCGGAACTAGAAAATAACAATTACGCAATTTTGGACATTCAACGGTTCACTAAAAAAACAGAATCTGGATTCAAACCTATCAAAACAATTAAAATAACCCAAATAGGATGCACGATCCCCGAAAGAGTATCAATAGGGTTTGAAATGTGTAGAACTAGCCTTTTTTTCGAGAAACCTAAACAATGCACTAAATGTTGGAAATTTGGT
Organism: Trichonephila clavata; assembly: GCA_019973975.1. Classification (NCBI taxonomy): domain Eukaryota; kingdom Metazoa; phylum Arthropoda; class Arachnida; order Araneae; family Nephilidae; genus Trichonephila; species Trichonephila clavata. The sequence goes on from BMAO01010247.1 coordinate 92,809, forward strand.
CACATAAATAAATATTGTAGAAGCTCAATTAAATGCCGTGTATGCTCACTAAACCACTCTGAAAACGAGTGTACAGAAATAAATACAAAAAAATGTAGCTGTTGTGGAGAAAAGCATGAAGCTAACGATAAAAGTTGTAAAAAATATCAAGTGGAAGTCGAAATCTTAAAAATTAAAAATAAGCAACAAATCTCGAGAAACGAAGCAGTCGAAAAGTTCTATAAAGAAAAAAAACTCATTCTTGGCCATAACTTATAATAAGCAAACTGAGAAGATAGAAACTCTAGAAAAAAAAGTTTCAAGAATTAAAATTAAAATTGGAAGAAAATAACAACATATTTCAAAAGAAATTAGAACAAATTGTACAACGTTTTACGGCAGAACTAAATGCGATGATAACTCAAATTTAAAATTTTCATCCTTGATGAACACAATAGAATCTTCGTTAAAAACAATTGCATCCAATATAACAGTTTCACAAGATGACGACTTTCGAATTAATAGAAAAATAAATGAAAAATCAAAAAGACTAAAGAACATATCAGAAAAGAGAGAAAATAATTTAGAAAGTATAGTAGAACAAAATAAAATTTAGATAAATATACAAATTTCTTATATTCTCAAAAAAAAAAAAAAATCAATATTAATCGGCTTTCTTTTTTGAACATTTAAACTAATTTGTAGTATTGCACATCCCCCCCCCCATTTAAATCATGAATATAATCCAATGGAACGCACGTGGAATCAAAAACAAAAGATCAGATATTCTATTCATGCCAATTTTTCAAAAACCAAGCATTTTAATAATCCAAGAAACTTGGCTACACCCAAATGATAATTTCACAATTCCCAATAAGAATATATTCCGAATCGATAGAGAAATCTGAAGAGCAGGAGGATTTATGATAGTTTTAAACAAAGATATTAGCGCAATAAAAATATTCTCAGAAATTAGCGAAGACTTAGAAATTTTAATAGTCAAAGTTCAGATAGATACAGTTCCTATCACAATTTTTAATATTTACATCCCACCGGGTAACTTTAAAGACGACAGTTTATCAAAAAATAGCATCATATATAGATAATCATAGTTTGATATTGGGAGATTTCAACGCATCTCATGAAATATGGGGTTCAAAAATTTCAAATGCGTCTGGGAAGAAGATTTTTGATTGGATTATTGAAAATGACTTAATATTATTAAACGATAAAAGCCCAAATTATCTCCATTCATCGGGAATTTTTACATCTATAGATCTTTCATTATCATCTATAAATTTAAATCATGATATGTCGTGGACCACAAGTACCGATAATTTTGGAAGTGTGTGTGACCATTTCCCTATTATTATTAATTACAAAAGAACAAACAGCTCAACAACAAATAATTTTAGACAAAAAACAAATTGGAACAAATTTATTAATCTTATTCAACAAAAGCTAAATTTAAATGAAAATATAAACATAGATATTATAGAAGAAATTAGAAAAGCCCAAATCTTACATCGGGAATCAGAAATAAAACAGATCAATTCAAGAGCTCCATGGTGGACAGCAGCACGCGAGTATTTAAGAGCGAAAAAAAAAATCCTTAAGAAAGCAAGAAAATACTTTAAAGAAGAAGACTGGATAAAATATAAAGAAATAAGTGCAAAACTTAAGTGAACAATCAAAACCTGTAAAGAAAACTTTTGGCACAAGACATGTGAAAAAATCTCTTCTCCTAAAATTCTTTTTAAAACAATCCGGATAATCAAAAATAGAACAAATTCGAACTATTCTTCATTTAACATTATTGAGAATAATAGAATCATACTAACAAACGAACAATCCCAAGCAAGTTGTTTTTTAAAATATTACGCAAAACAAAACAATGATAGAATCCAAAATATTTTTATTCCGGACAATAGCCAAGATATTAATAGACCGTTCTCTTTAAAAGAACAGCAGTCCAGGGCATGATAAAATTTCTCTCCAAAAAAACACCAACCACCTCCCCATCAAAGCAATAACTCTTCTCCTGAAATCTTTTAATGACAGTTGGTCTTCTAGTCAAATTCCAAAAGATTGGACTCACGCAATTATTTTACCGATTCATAAAGCCTCACAAAAATCCCAAGGAAATAGCGCATATCGCCCAATGTCACTTACCTCAGTAGTTGCCAAATTAATAGAAAGAATGATCCTACACAGAATGTTAGATTTCAGCTTTCGAAATAAAAATTTTCACGTAAATCATCATGGCTTTTTTACCCTCACAGAAGCAGTATTAATACGGTTCTTCAACTACAACATATTATACTGGCTAGAGAACGTAAGGAATATTTTATTCTAGTAGCATTAGATATTAAATCAGCATATGACTCAGTGTGGCCAAGTGGTCTAGTTTCTAAATTTAAAAAAGTTGGATATTCAGGTAAATTGCTACGATGGGTTCAAAATTTCTTACATCAAAGAACAATTCAAATTAAATGGCGGAACAATTTTTCGAAAATCAGCAAAAACAATTATGGTGTACCTCAGGGTTGCATCTTGAGCCCTTTCCTATTTATGATCTATATGGCAGACATTTTTGAAATTCAACACGACAGCCATCTTCTGGTTTATGCAGACGACATTTTCTTATATAATAGCGGCACAAATTGGAACAAAACACAATAGACGAATTACAAATATCTTTAAATAATATTTCAGCCTATTGTAAAAAATGGAAATTGTCCACCTCTCTAGAAAAAAGCAGTTTAATCAACTTTTCCAGAAAAAGAAGCACAATACCTCCTATACTTAAAATATATGATAAACCTATTCCCGAAGTAAAGTGTCTTAAAATCCTAGGTATAATCTTCGACCCCAATATCACTTGGAAAAAACATATTAATTACCTCCGACAGAAAGGATTTAAATATTTAAATGCAATCAAAGCATTATCGTCCCCTAAAATAGGAACAAGAACTGATATTCTTTTAAATATTATTAATGCCACAATCCGTTCTATTTTTGACTATGGAGGTCAACTTGTTTCCTTTTCAAGCAATAGCAATAGACAGAAACTAGAACCAATTTACAATGCTGCATTACGTTTAGCCCTAGGTCTCCCAAGAAACACTCCGATAGAGGTATTAAGAGCGGAATCTATGAATGGCAGTATCAATATTCGACATAATTTCCTTTGTCAAAAATTTATTATTAAACAAATAGCTTTAAAAGACTGGTCACCAAATGCAAGGTTATTTTGGGATATAAATAATAATTTTTCTAGAAATAGAGAAAAAGAAATCAGTATTTTTCAAAAGTCAATCAACCTGCTCCAAGAACTATGTATTTCTAAAGTAGATTTTCTTCAGTTGACCCCTCCTTCTCCAATCTATGAAAATCACAAAATAAACATCTATACTCATGAACTCCCTTTTCAAAACAAAGATCTTCCAGATATCATAGTGCAAAATATGTTTAATGATTATATCCAGTCAAACTTTAATAACAGTATTATAATTGCAATAGATGGTTCTAAAAATACTAATCAAACATCAATATGAATTTTAATCCCCAAGAAAAAAGTTAGACAAAATTACATACTGAAAGAAAAGATTTCCATTTTTACAGCGGAAGCTATCGCCATATGGACTGCGTTAAAAAATTGGGTTTCAGAAACAGAAAACTATGTCATCCTGACGGACAGCTTATCAGTTCTAAAAAGCATCTTTAATATTAATAGAATATCCAGTACGATAATATTAAGTTTAAATTCAACGTTACACGAGTGTCTCCAAATAGCTCAATCAATTACATTCATTTGGGTACCAGCTCACAAGGGAATTGAAATTAATGAAGAGGTTGATAAATTAGCTAAAGCTTCTCCAGATCCTTGGAATATTATTCCTTGGATTACTTGGGAAGATCTACATACATTTTTCAAAAATCAACACAAAAGCGAAAATGAAGAAATATGGAAAAAGAGCAAGAGACATAAAAATTATAGTTATATTTCTCATCTTAAAAAATGGAATGGACAGGCAGCAAAAAATAGAAATACAGAAGTTTTAATCAATAAGCTTGCGGGCAAAGAAGTTACCATTAAATGATATTTATTTTCTTTTTAAACAAACAGATTCTCCTTTGTGTTCAGATATTGATGTACCAGAAACTAGTGAACATTCTATTTTAACCTGCAACAAATATCAATCGCAACGTAAAATATTGAAATTTTTTTATCTCTAATCATAGTGAATGGTATTATTCATCAATAGCGAATTGTGATACAATAGAGCATATTCAAAAAGTCGAAGAATTTTTTAAAACAACCAATAGATTCTAAATACTCTAGTTTCACCAACCACAGTCGAAGCATAAGTTAGCAAAGCTTACAGTTGTACAGTATAATCAAGACCTATCCTTGCATCCTATTTGAAGAAAATAAGTCAAATAACCATTTCGGAGCATAAGGTGCTAGCCAGGGCTCCAGATGTACATGGTATCACTGTACGGAACTGAACTGAACTCGGTTTGGAGTCATTGATAAGTAACTTGTTTATGAATCTCACACTACAAAGTAACACGAGGGTTATAGGCAACGGACCTCATAATTTGAACCACGTTCAAATGACGAAGACGAAACCGAAGTTGATCCCCAATCTCTAAATTTTTTCATCATACGAATTTGAGGACTTAAGTCTCTACAAATTAAAAAAATTAATTAATTAAATTCAATCTTATTAATTAATTTTCAGTTCTTCAAGACGGGTCCTAATTAGCACCAGGACTGGAACTGACGCAAGGTTTGGGGGAAACAACATCCATAAAGCTTTGACTTTTTATCCACGACACTCATTTTCTCACTTATATTTATACAAATCAGATAAACCGGGGGTCCGAAAAGTATCACTATACAGTCAAGTATTAATTACACACACACACAATCTAATAAAGATATTTACTTACGGTTTTTTTGTTCGACGAAGAAAAAAAATGAAAGTTTTTTTACAATGTTTTATTGCACTCTTTTTATGAGCGCACCATGAGTTGCGCGCAAAACATCGAGTCTATACGAGATTTTAAGTCACTTTCTAGGAAGCCTTTCAAGAATAGTCATTGTCACATTCGACTTTTCATTTCATGATTGTCACTGATTCTTTTCCTACAAAAAGAAGTTTTAAAGTATTATGTCTAGAGATCTAGGTGGACACATTATATTTGACTGCCTCTTTCCATCCAAAACCGGAGAGCTTTTTCTCACTTCCAAACTCTGATGGGGTGGCTCTCCATTTACACTGTACATGTGTTGCAGATTTAAATTCGATAAGCCTTGCTACAACTTGCGCTTTTCCTTGCGGTGAAGCCATTTTGAAACGAGAATGTTTAAAAACGGGGATGCTGCACATCTAGTTTGCATTTCATAAAACAGAAATCTTTTTAAAACTTCGTAAACAGAACTCTTTCATAGACAGAATTTTTTATGGAGCATAAAAAAACTTTAAGAGAAAATGTTTTGTTTATTTTAAACTAATTTTTGGAAGTGTAGTCATACTTTTTGGACATCCTATATATTTCTCCAACATGTATACTTATTCAGTTTAACAAATTGAGGAATTTTTTTAACATTTTATTATGTGAAAGAGCCACATTCCCATGAAGCTTGAAAAGTATCATAGAAAATAATAAACCAACCAGTTTGAAACATTATAAGAAGTTTCATAAATTAACAATAGTAGTTGCATTATTTATTTGAAAATTGGTTTTTTAAATAAAGTGAAGCAATTTGAATACAAACAAATTTCTGAAAAAATGCTTTTCTTCGGATTCTTATGTTCTGAATTTGATTTTAAAGATTGGAAACATAAAAAAGTATTTGTTTAATGTATGTTAATTGACCTCGGTCTTACTAAATTAATGATATTTATCGAGGTCTTTAGAACATAAATATAAAGAAATTGTGTTAGGTTTGAGGCTGCTCTAAAATTTAAATAATATGCTTTATCTGAGAGTTCTTCCTTGAGAGTTGATTTTAAAAGAAGTTTGATTAGTTATTTTCTATTGTTTTTCTCCAAGATGAATCCAAGTCTCATTTCTATATCAACACATCCACTTGATTCGTATCTTATTTATTTCCCACTGAACATGCTTGAAATTATGAAATCCCCTATCAACAGTCCTAATTTAACTCTAATGTGACATAATTAGAAAAAAAACACTAAGGAAGTTTTCTAATGAATGTTACTTATTACTAAAATTTGGAAATAGCAAAAGGAAATATAAAAAAAAAAAGTTTTAAAAGTTGAAAAAGTCTGCTATTGAATAAAAGATTTTTTTTATTACAAAAGTATCAATTTTGTGGTAAATAAAAACAGGCGAATGTTGTTAAACTAATAAAGTGCTGAAAAAGAGTACTGTGGAACATGAAAAACTACCCATTGCTTATGAAAAAACGAAACAGTAGTTTTGTTTACTGGTGTACTTCCCTTTTATATATTTTTTAAATGCTATTTAAAGTTTAAGTGTTTAGGTGCTTAAAAAGTTCCGTTCGTAACTTCTATTAATATATGTAAAATATGTAGAGCTTAAACTATTTCTGAAGAAATTTGTTAAGTTAGAAATTCATTTCAATCCCATAAAATCTTAATTTAAAACAATTACATCCAAAATATGATAAAAGCGTAACATTTGTTATTCAGATATTAATAGGTCGCGGTAGCCTAGTGGTCAAGGTAACAGACTCGTGGCTCGCTTGCCATGAGTTCAAGCCTAGCACCGCTGAAGACCCATCGTGTAGGGGAGCGATGCGTGTTAAATCTGTCGAGAGCTTAAACGTCCTCCCTTTGGTGCGGTAGCTAGGAAAGGGGATACCTGCTGAGGTGTCGTCCTCGTCCCTTGACCATGGATCAAAATGACGAGGTCCGTCGCTAAAAGCCTTCGTGTAGCTGATCAGTGCGACGTTAATATTCACTCACTCACCGGTATTAATAAATCGTTCTTCGAGAGCACGATTTATGCAAATTTGTGATTTGAAGAGGACTCTAAAAAAAGTGCTTTTATTTCATTTGACCTAAATGGTAGCTATAAAAAAAATCCATAAATTCTTACAAAGTCACGAAATACTACTACTTAAAATAAAATAAACGACGCTTAGATTTTAATTCCTTGACAAAACAGAGAAATCACTCTTCCGAAAACAGGAAAGGAATAACATTTAAAACGTGACTATCTAACCAGAGAAATAAAATAGTTTTGATTTCATGGTTGGGTGGGTTTTTCTTACATTTTAAGAATGTGATGTTTGAGTTATGGAAAGTTTAAATAACGTTTGTACAAAATGAATGAAATCAAATATATATTTTAGCAGATTAAGGAAGCTTGAAGATTACAGAGCCGAGTAGAAGAAAAACCCAATGAATCAATTTGCTCTGTTTTAAAAAGAAGTATTTGAGTTTAATATTGAGCTATCTGGAAACTCTAAATTAAAAATAACTTCAAGTGATTAAACGCATCAGTAATTAATTTAACTTTATGCAAAAATATTTTCAGTTGCAATGATTTTCCTACGTTAAAATTTTTTTAAATATACAAGACGCCTTTAAGTGATTGATTGTTTATTAAGGTTATTAGAAGGATCGCGGGAAGGGTAGCAGTAGCCTAGTGGTCATAATCCCGAACTGGTGACCCCAGTGACATGAGTTTGAGCACTATCACCCCTAAAGATCAGCTGTGTAGACAGGCATCTATCGTGGCTCAAATCCTGGTGGCGTGGTGTGAAAGTTAGGAGAGTGAGGTGCCACAGTTCAGTTGACGTTTAACTTTGCATTCTGTTTGTATATTAAGGATTTATCATTAATTTGCATAATGTAAATTACTGTGTACTGCGCAAAAAAGATATAAATTAAAACTTTTGTTAAATAAAAGTTGATGGCGGGGGTGGTTCTCCGAGGGACTGGTTTGTAGCTCTAAGCCCTTTTCGAGTTCTTTTGGATATTCCAGCAGCATCCTTCTTGTTGTTTCACAGCGCGACACTCATTTAGAAGAAGTAGGAGGCTCTTGGCAATGGACCTCGTTAATCTGAATCATAGTCATGGGACTAAAATGGCATTTGAGATGGCGTTTCACACTCCTAACTCCCACAAAACACCAAAGGGAGGATTTTGCTTTCAGACAGATTTAACGAGTTCCTGCACTGCAGCACGTAATGGGTCTTTACTGAAATCAGAACTCGAACACTTAACTGAGCTGAAAATCATGTCCATGATATCGTATTCAACACTTTGAAGCAAGCGCTTTTTTTATTTTATTTTTTAATATTTCTTTAATATTTCTCACTGCTGTTTTCTAAATACTTATATTAGAATTACTGAGCTGAACTCAGTGGCACAACTGCCCATGAGAACCAAGACCTACTGTGCCTATCTCAATTGACGTGAACTTAGGCGCTGGTGTGCATTTGCAGATGTTTTGGTCAAGTGGCCAGTCTGACGCGAAACCCCCAGTGTTCAGTTCCCAATCAAGCTTGGTACTCATTTATCGATCCACTGAAGGGATGAAAGGTTGGGTCGACCTTGCCCTGCTCGGGATTTGAACCCCAGGCCCGTGGCGTGGAAGCGCGATACACTACCGCTCAGCCACTGGGCTTCTAAATATTAGAATTAGCTAACAAAAACTACAATAAAGTTTACGATTAATACTATTTCAGACTGAAACCATTTCTTATGAAATGTCTATTTTTCATCTAATTTTCAAAGTTCGTGCTGGTAATCTTCGAGAGGCTGCGGTAGCCTAGTGGTCAAGGTAACGGACTTGTGGCTGGCGTGTCATGAGTTCGAGCCCAGTACCACTGAAGACCCGCCGTATAGGGGAACGATGCACGTTAAATCTGTCGAGAACTCAAATGTCCTCCCGTTGGTGTGGTGTGGTAGTTAGGAGAGGGAATGCCAGCTCAGGTGTCGCCCTCGCCACTTGACCATGGTTCAAAATTACGAGTTATGGCGCTAAAAGCCGTCGTGTAGCTGAACAGTGCGACGTTAATGTGTCCACACACTCTCTAATAATCTTTGAAAGTATATCGTGCAGCTCTAAAAATGGTTTCAGTTTTTTCTGTCATGATAAAGAAGTGCAAATAAAATTACTTCTATTAAAATCACAGAAATGTATAAAAGTGTAGCATGATGGAAAGGGGGGGGGATCCCTCAACCAAACGCATTCCTTCTTTTTAGCACGCTTTTATAAGATTCACTTGTAAGTAATGGAATCTCTGAACTAGATTTTTACGCAATTTAAAAGGTGAGATTAATTCGAAATTTTGCATAGTTGTCAAGGACCGATGACAATACAATAACTTCATAATTTCGTTTCATTGTCCTTATTAGGATTATCAGGATTAACTATTTCCAGATTTGGTGACTACTTCCATATAGGTTCTCCAGATTTGGAGATTAATTCCAGATTTGCCGAATAAAACATTAAGTTGCAAGCCTAAAAGTGAAAACGCTCGTGATTAATACAAATACAGCAAACAATCAAAAAAGTGTTCTTTATGTGAAAAAGGGGAGGGTTCGTCAACAATTTCTTACCATAAAATAAATAATTGTGTAATTTTTCTGAAAATGGAAGCAAAAAAAAAAAAAAAGACTCGTACATGTGAAAAAAAATCGTGTTCTAGCCAGACATAAAGTCTGTTTTTTTTTAATTCTCTTGTTAGATCTGTGGAATGAAACATTATTCATTGCTTCAATTGTCAAGACATGACAAAAAAAAAATCGTTTCAGCAAGAACAGATAAATCAGATTTCTTTATAAGTTCTCAATTGTTCAGGAATACATAAGTGAAGAAAATGAAAACATTAATTCATTGCATTCAAAATTTACCAAAAAAAAAAAAAAAAAACAAATTACAAAAAAAGCAGAGAAACAGGAAGACTTGCCGGGCAGAAAAGCTGTTTTACGTCAATTCTATTGAGGCTCAAAGTCTCCCGTAGACGTGGTGTGGAAGTTCGGAAAGGAAGGTGTCAACTCAAGTGTCATCTATGTCACTTGACCGTGGGTTGTCACTGATAGCTCTCAGCCTTTTCTCACAATGTGAGGTGAATGAAAATCAAATCACAGTGCAACACGTTAATAACCAATCAATTTCAAGCAAAGGGAATCTAATTATTTTATCAACCCTTTTCTTAATTAACTGATATTTAATGTTTGTTCTCTTTGCACAATTTAATCTTAGTTCTTAGGGACTGATTTAAATTTTCGTTTGCCCAATATTCTGATGTTATTTTTTCCTTCTTGTTACGAAAGAAAGAAATTTGGAGTCCTCTGCAAAATAGAATTCCTTTTCATTTACGCAATCTTATATGTATTGAGCCTTTTCATCTTTATTCTTTCAATACTGAAAAGTAATCATTTATTTTTTTTTCGTAATTTTCGAGAGAATTTGTATTAAATATAAACAGTTGATCCAAATGACATCCATCATTAAGTTTAATGAAAGATATTTTTGTACATTTTTTCGATACTGTGAAAGAAGGGGCATGAAAAAAATTTTTCACTTTTCGATAATAAGAAAATTTCTTATAGGATAGATTTTTGTTTGTTACGTATGTTAAGTGTGGAAAACATCAATTTCTCTTTCCTGATATTTTTTGAAGTAAAAATGATTTCAAATTGGAAAATGTCATGATTTTTTTTTCTGTTACTTACAGTGAGAGGAAATCTTTTTGTCTTTTCTATCTTTAAGTCGATAGAAAAACATTTTTGTGCAGCAGGGCTTTGTTCTAAATACAAAAGAAAACGAAGAGACGCCAAACGTATGTGGGGATTATCTTAGATAACAGTGGCATAAATGATTCATTTTTCAACCTATTAATTTTCCGTGAATAGAATGATAATGTATTAATCTTCAGATACCTTAGTATGCTAATCCCGCTTCAAAAATCATTTCGTCTTATGCTTGCAAAAGGTCTTAATTTGATAATGATTTAGTAATTCATTTTTATTTCATTGATAAATAATTCCATAAACTTCTAAAACATCGTGGAATGACCTATGGTAGTTACTTGGTCTATTAATTTTAGTGTATTTTGCATTGAAGTTAACACCAGCGAATAATACAAAAACACACGCGTTTATTATTCTCGAGAACAGCAAGACCCTCTCGTAGTTCCTTGTCCCAAAGTAAAAGCTCGAAACTGAACCAGTAGGGTTGCCAGAGATACAATGTAAAATATGTACAATGAAATTCTACAGAGCCAGTCGCCACATACCTTTTTATGATCATTTCTTTTACAATTAATACAATGATCACTGACACTTCGATAGTGGAATTTTTTTACTTTTTTTTGTACTAAAGTTTTTACAATCAAATGAATCTATTTAAAAGCTTTAGGGAGCAAGATTTACTATTAAATTTTATATTCTGAATACAATTCAAGGTCGGAAATTATCTTAACAGCTATTCTGCACAAGCGTGTGAAATGAAATAATCAGGGGTGTAAAAAGTGCCAGTTTGAAATATTTATTTTATTTGTCGTTAAATTAAAATTAATTAGGTTCTATTATGATGTTCTGTTATATTTAATACTGTACAATAGGGTGGATCGCTGTTATATGGAGAAAATATCATTATTATTGTCCATGCGGAAAAGATGTTCTGTGGTCTGGAGATTAGGGGGGGGGAATATTTATATAAAAATAATTTCCAAATTTAATAATTTAATAATGTCACACATAAAGGTTGAATTTTCAAAAAAAAAGGAAAAAGACTTAATTTTGGTTAGATGATTTTCGAATCAAAATGAAATGATTTTTCTTCAATATAAGTAACCAAAAGTGATGGCAATTTATAAATGACTATTATGTAGAAATAATACAATGTACATTGCAGCGCACATTCATAACCCCAGCTCTCTCTCCTGGAACAGTCGAGTCAGTCCGATTCAAGCTTTTCTCCGTCTTCCACTTTATCGTACACTGTAGTTTCGACAGTAGTTTTTTTTTAATGCATACACTCTAAAGAAGTTGTTAAATCTACCGAATGTGTGGGTGTTTTTTTCTTGTAAATATTTAGTATGGGCTCTCTCGTCACAATAAATCTTAAAAAGTACTAAAAGGCCTGTTCTTCTTTAGCAAAAATTTTAATTCGATTTTAACATTAAAAAAAACAACTCTCAAATACCTTAACTTCATTCCCCTTGTGGCAATACTTAACTCAAAATTTAACTTTTTATTTAATTTTCTCCTTTATCTGTATATACCAGAGAGCAATATCTCTGCATAGATTGATTTTTAAATTCTGACAAAAAAATTTCGATTTCTCCCCTTCCCCCCCAGTGTATAATTAAACTTTATTAAGGGGGAAAGGAAGAATACACAAAAGAGAGTAACTCAATCCATTTTGGTACTAGCATTTTTTTTAAATTTACATTGTAAAGAACTAGAATTCCAAATATATAAAAAAATTATTTATCATAAATAACCATACATTTTTCTCTTTCTAGCAAAAAGTAATTTATTTTAAAAACAAGTTTATAAGGCTCGAAAAATATCCTTTGATAGTATATTTGTTATAACAGCCGAAGGAGATAATGCATTTAACATCTTACTACAAAGTGGCCGCAGTAGACGAACTTGTAGGCACGTTGCTTTCGTTGAGTCCTGGTATTACTTCGTTTAAAAGAGTTGATGCACGTTGGTGTGAAAGTTTGGAGAGCAATAGGCCAGCTCTGGGGTCATCCTCGGAACTTGATTTAAAATTATGAGGCCAATAGCGATAGATAGAGTGTGATATTAATAAACAATCAATCAACCTAGATTGCTAGTGGGGAATTCCTTTTAACTTTGCTTTCTTTCTGATTCAAATTTCGAAACAAACTATGTCACACTTTGAGTAATTTCGTGCCGTTAATATTTTTAATTTGTTTTGAATAAAACTCTCTTATTCAAGTATTTTTGCCAAAAAGTGTTTTCAAGGAAATGAGTGATTCATAAAGTTCAACCTATTATGTTAATTTTTTTTTAAAAAAATCAATAATTCTAAAGACATTCTTGTCAAGTCTAAGAATGATGATGTCATGTATATTACTTCCTCTATTTCAGTCAGTGCTTATACTGCAAAAAATTGTGAAATGTAAATAAAGAGTGTAAAGTTTACTTATATTAATAAATCAACGAATAAATCAAAATAATACGAAAATTAAACAATACTGACGGATAATAAAAATAAAAATATTAGGAATGGAATAAAATGTTTAAATAAATTACAGAAACATTTCCTCTTTATAATGCACCATTCCCCTTTATAACTTTTCTATCAACTCCAACTACAACAAGATGCAAACATTTATGCTGAAGTTCTGTTATAGGACATCATAATGAAATTAAAATATCGAACTTATACAGTTATTTAAATCAGATTTTTTTTTTACAGAAGCAGATAGCAAAGAAACATTTTTTCTATAAACACTATACTATGAAGTGTTAATGCCTGAACTTAAACTGTCAAGCAGGAATCTTGGTGTATTTCGATGTAGTTTTATTTTCTCAAGTTTAAAGAGAAACAGATCTAAAGAAAAGTCAAATGAATGACAAAGAACAAATGAAGCAAATATAATGAGTAATATGAGTAAATAGGTACACATATATCTATTCATATCTTAAAACTCATAATACAACATGGAAAATTTAAAATGAAATATATAAAAAAAAAAAATATATAAAATAAAAAAAAAAAATGATTCTAATATTATTTTTTTTTTTTTTTTTTTTTTTTTTTTTTTTTTTTTTTTTTTTTTTTTTTTTTTTTTTTTTTTTTTTTTTTTTTTTTTTTTTTTTTTTTTTTTTTTTTTTTTTTTTTTTTTTTTTTTTTTTTTTTTTTTTTTTTTTTTTTTTGAAAGGAAAATTTAATATCGTATATATATACACTCAAGAGCCAAAACATTATTAACACGTGTCAATAACGAGTTGGCCCACCTTTGGCTCGCAACACAGCTTCAACCCGCCTTGGCATGGATGCCACAAGTCCTTGGTAGATGGCCGGAGACAGATTGTACTAGATGTTTAAGCAACGGTCATGCAAATCCGAGATATTGCGAATGGGTGATCTTTGAACTCTGACCTGCCGTCCCATGACATCCCAAATGTGTTCTACCGGATTGAGATCCGGTGAGTTAGGCGGCCAGGACATTAACTGGAATTCAGAATCATGTTCCTGGAACCACTCCAACACAATTTAAGCCTTGTGGCACGGAGCGTTGTCCTGTTGGAACATTCCATTTCCAGCTGGACAAACAAAGGCCATGTAAGGGTGCAACTGGTCCGCAATGATGTTCAGATACCCTGTAGCATTCATGGTCTGCTCTACCACAACCACGGGTCCCAGAGACGCCCAAGAGAACGTACCTTCAAGCATAATACCGCCACCACCAGCCTGTGTATGACTTACTGTACATTGAGGGAGCAACTGTTCGCCTGGAAGACGGCGTATCCTGACACGACCATCGGCGTGATGAATGACAAACCGTGATTCATCTGACCAGGCAACTCTCTCCCACTGATCCATGGACCAGTCGCGATGTTCCCGGGCCCAGCGCAGGCGCAGTTGGCGATGATGCTTGGTCAGAAAAGGCACACTAGCGGGACGTTTGCTGCATAGCCCCATATCCAACAGTGTCCGCTGAACAGTGTGCTCCGATACTATTCTACTTGGCCCTGCATTGTATTGGGCTGTCAGCTGAGCCACTGTCTGGCTCCGGTTTTGCTTCACCATGCGAGACTGTCTCCGACGACCTTTTTCTTTGATAGCGTGGGGAAGTCCAACACCATGCGGTCTACTGCTGGTTTTATCGTCATTCATCCATTTTGCATCAGTACTAACAACTGTAGATCGCGAACAACCCACGAGTCGTGCAGTTTCGGAAATACTTGTTCCGAGCTTTCGAGCCATTACTATCTGCCCTCTATCAAAGTCGCTTAGATCCGCATCCTTTCCCATCACACACAGAAGTACGGGAAAGAATGATTCTTCAGACTATCCAGCAGCAGTTAAATACCACTTCCACCTGATCACGTGCCTTCGACATCATCCAGGCGAGTTCATTGCAAAATGTAGGGTTGGTCATAATGTTTTGGCTGTTGAGTGTATATATAAAGGAGAAAAGCGACTGACTGACTAATCACGATATCTCCAGAACTATTCAACCTACAAACTTGAAGTTTGGTAGATATGTTCCTTTCATGGAGTAGAGATTCGCTAAGAACGGATTTTTTTTTTGCGAAATTTGAACCGCAAGGGGCGTTACGGGGGTTAAGTGGCGTTATAAATTATTGTTTCCATTTTTAAACTACTCGACATACAATCTTGAAATTGGGTAAGCAGATTTCTGTCATAGAGTAGAGATCCGCTATAAAATGAGTTTGGTGGAAATCGACCTCTAAGTAGCGTTGAGAGGTCTTAAGGGACATAAGGCTTATAGATAATTATTTCCATTTTTAAACTATTAGACGCACAGTCTTTAAATTTGATAAATAGATTCCTTTCAAAGAGTAGAGATCAGCTACAAGATGGGTTTTGGGGAAATCACTCCTAAGTGGCGTTGCGGGGGATTAAGGGGCGTAATAGATAAATACTTTCGTTTTTAAAGTACTTGACTTACTGCTTGAAAATTGGTAGACATGTTTCTTTCATGGAGTAAATATCGCTACAAAATGAGTTTGAGGAAAATTGGCCCCCAAAGGTGTTGCGGTGGGTTAAGGGGAGTTATAAATAATTATTCCGGTTTTTAAACTATTAGACACATAGTCTTGAAATTTGGTAAGCAGATTCCTCTCATAGGGTAGAGATCCGCTACAAAATGGTTTTGTGAAAATCGACTCCCAAGTAGCGTTGCTGGGCTTAAGGGGCGTTATAGATAATTATTTCCATTTTTAAACTACTGGACGTACAGTCTTGAAATATGATAATCTGAATCCTTTCATGGATTAAAGATCTCCTTTAAAATGTGTTTTGTGAAAATCGACCCTTAGGTGACGTTGCGTGGGTTCAAGGGCGTTATAGATATTTGTTTTCCATTTTTAATTTATTACACTCCAGTCTTCAAATTTGGTCATCATATTCCTTTCATAGAGTACAGTTCCCAAAATAGGTTTTGTGAAAACAGACCTCCAAGTAGCGTGGCGGGGGTTCAAGGGGCGTCATAGATAGTTATTCCCATTTTTAAACTATTAGACGTACAGTCTTGAAACTTGTTAAGCAGATTCCTTTCGTAGAGTAGAGAACCGCTACAAATAGGTTTCACGAAAACCAATCCCCAAGTTTCATTTCGGGGAATTAAGGGGCGTAATAGATAAATATTTCCGTTTTTAAAGTATTAGATCTACCTACTTGAAAATTGGTATGCATGTTCCTTTCATGGAATAGAGTTCCTCTAACAAAGAGTAAAACGAAAATCGACTCCTAACGAGGGTTGCGAGGGGTTAAAGGGAGTTATAAAAAAAATTTCTGATTTTGAATTGTTAGATCCACATACTTAAAAAAAATTGTTAAGGATGTCTTTTGTTGAATAGGGATCCACTAAGAATGTATTTCACGGAAATCAACTCCTGGGGGGGGAGCAGGGGGTTACAGGGCGTATTGACAAAAAAAAATCCTTTTTTCGAACTACAAGGATTATAATAACGGAATTTATAGTTTGGATTTTTCTTTTGCGTTGAATTAAAATGCGATAAGAATGGTTATTTTGGAGAACGACTTTCAACTGGATATTGATATAAAAATTGAGGTATTGATAGTAAAAATTTCGTTTTTGCTCTATTAGATTTAGACTTGAAATTTGGCTTGCATGTTTATTTTACGGAGTAGAGATCCACCGAAAATTGGTTTGCGGAAATCCACTTACTTATGAAAGTGCAAACATCATTCTATACTTCAAGTTTAGAGATTATTAGAAAATACTAATTAGTAATTCTGTCCCTTTTTTATCAAGAGGTGAGAGTTACAGGTATAAGTATATTTTTCTATACAATCGAATTCTTAAAGGTAGGACTTAGAAATCAATAACTTATATATATATGTATATAAACAGTATATATTTATAAGACTTCATGAAATACCTAGCGAAGGGGGTGGGTAACGGCTAGTATATATATAGAGAGAGTTAATATTCTTTACTATATGGACATTAACTATTGTAATAATGTAGATGAAGCTAACAATGGGTTCTATTCGGGCTTCTACTAATCCTCTTGGGTAAAATACTCTTTTTAACAGTGATTTTAGTTAAAAACTGCTTTCCGTAGAGATGACTTGATTCTGTGTAAATGTAAACCTCTATTTAAGTGCTAGTCGTGGAGTAGGTGAGAGGATGGTTGAAAATTGAGCATAAGAAAGCATAGAGTGAGAGATCGGTGGTTCTCAGTATTATTAATCCAAGAAGGAAAAATTAAGCAAGTGTGTTGAAGCAAAAGCACTCAGGGGAATAGATAAGTGCTCTTATTTATATTATAGTTATGTTAATAAGTTTGATTGCTCCTTGGGTTTGGTTCTTAGATTGCACATTCTTAGTATTCTTATAAAGTTTAATAAGTGGAAAAAGGAAGTAAAATGGTTTAAATAGAGAAATGTCTGATTCTTACTCGAACCCTCTCACACCTGAAATCGAAGGATTGCGACAAAGCATACTAAAACAGAAATAGGAATATAAAACAGATATTAGAATTTTTTTAAAAAAGAAATTAGAATTTATAAAAGTATTAGAGCTTAAAAAATAGATATGGATGTCGCAGTAATATGAATATTACTGACTGCCTTAGGACAGCCCTTATATATGAAGTAATTTATATAAAAGTGGGGTTTGACATGATTTCTCGTCAGCCAACCTTCCCCCTTTCTGTTAATAATACTGAGCGAAATCCTATTGAAAATAATGGATAGAATTTCTAAATCCATTACAAGAAAAAGGTAACTTACCTAAAATTGTATTCAAAAATGCACAACCCGTACTGAATCTGAGTACAATAAACAAGTTATTGCCAGATTCTGGGCCCAAATACAAACTCAAAGAATGGTATTGGCTGAGTAGTAGCATTTTGTAAAAGTATGAAATTAATAGAATTAAAATAATTAAATAGTATGTATTAATACTATCACTATTTGAGGGACAATAAGATTATATTTGTATTTGAGTATAAAATATATTACTGTAGTTATAAAATAAAACTAAGGGAATAAGTAATTTTAACTATAATTTGAATGCGCAGGTAACTTTAAGCATATCTAACCAGGAAAAATGATTTATACTAAGGAATTTAATCTTTACTGTTCAGAATTTCTTTACACAAATAACTATTAATAAAATTAATTAGGTATTTTTGAATTAAACATTGTTTAATAAAATGTATGTAATTTTTTATTTTTTCTGATTTTTTTTCTTAAACAAAAAATTTGTTACGTTGTATGTAACTAATAATAATATTTCTTAATATTGAAACAAGTACATTACTTTCCCAATGAAGTACTTCTATTATATTGGTTTTAAATTTACTATTTTGTTATAAATATTAGTAATTTATAACATTATCTTTTAATTTAATTTCTATATCAATAAAATTTGCTTCATAGTTGTTACTATTTGTTTGCATTAAGAGAACGCAATATGATTCAATTGACAAAATTTGGTCAAAAACTCAAATCTAATTTTGTTAGCCTAAATTAAGTTTTTATATATTTTTCTACAAACCACAAAATTTGAAAGCTCTAAGTTTAAAAAACGCAGAGTTGTGATAACTTTTACGTTTATTTTTATTCACATTCCAGTGGCAAATCAAAACTTTCAACTGACTTATTTCAGAGAAAGATAAAATAACTAGTTTGTATGTGTCTTCATTTAAAATGCTGAGGCTTTTTTTACTATTGTGCCTAATGCTTTGGATTTTTTTATCTATTGCTAATAAAACGAGTAACAAAAGTTGGTATGCATTTTTGAATCAAAGCAATACTTATTTTTTTAAAAATAGTTGAACTCAGAATTTGTGCATTTTTTAAGGAATTCATAAAACAAAGTATTGCGCAAATACCAATCATGTTATCGCAAGACTCATACCAATTTTTGTTATACATAGTTTGAGGTACTAATAAATAAAATTTCATATACGTACGTCAATTTTTGTAGGAGGAGTAACATTTAAAAATCACTTCATAAGTTTCAAGTCCTTCCCTTAAGAAGTTAAATGGTTAGCTTTTTATGAAATTTTGAGCACAAAATTTGTTTTACATCATACATACACATAAGAGGCAACCAAAAAAATTATGAAAATCATTAAATTAAAGTTTGTGTAAATCACACCATGTCCCTTTAAATTATATGTATATAAATATACAGATAAGTTAAATATAGTTGCCATCATTTCTCTCTGTGTGTACTACTTGTAATAATTCAATTAATATTGTACTACTGCGACACAAAGACTCTGTCCGCTGAATCTTGAAATTTCAAACAGTAGTCAAGTGACGAGGATTCCAACTGAGCTAATACATGAAAAAAAAAATTCCCTATTCTTCATTCCATATAACGTGAAACTTTGAAGTTCAGTTTCACTTAACATAATATCTATAGATAATAAAGCTCTTAATTTCGAATCTTATTCAACTGGTGTGGAGGATATCTGTGAGGTACCTTTCTCAGCGACCTTCTACCACATACTTTAGCAGCGGTAGCTAAAGAGTCATCGCAGTCAGCTCACGGATGGCGTTGTTGTAGTTGAGTCGTGGGTTCAAGTCTTGATGCCTCAAAAGATCCGTCCTGTAGCGTGGCTAATAAACGTTCAATCTGTCAAGGCTTATAATCCTTGCATTGTCATTGAACAGAAATTAGGAGAGTCAAGTACTACACAGTTCAAAGGCCCTTGAGGGGGATTCAAAATTATGAAATACGTCTTTCGTGGGGCTTCTTAATGCGACGTTAATAAGCAATCAATCACATATCACATCTTCTCTAGTCTTATTTCGATTCAATGTTTCATGAAGAAACCCGTCCTTACTTAACCGAAGTTCAAAATTACGAGGTCCATTGCCAATATCTCTCGTGTTGCTTTATAGTGCGATGTTAATATAACTCTCAATTCCCCCCCCCAACTTTGCACAGTGGAATATGGATTCGAACTCGCCTCTCCGAATCTGCGGCTTTCAGATGGAAATAATAAGAAATTAAATGAGATTTTATTGTTAACCGCTTAAAGATTCTGGAATGAGACAACTATTCCATTGTTATGCATATTGGCTTATAAATCTGTCGAGGTTCAATGGTGGAGGTGTGTAGTTGGACGAGGGAGGTGCCAGCTGAGGTGTCGTCATCGCCACTTGAACAAGGTTCAAAATTGCGAGGTCCGTCTCCATGTTGCTTTATAGTGCGACGCTTACAAACTCTCACTCAATATAAACAATATCAGAAATACCTTAATTTTAAATATGCTCATTCTAATAATTATAGATTTGAGAGCTCTAAAAATTTTAAAAAGTCAAAGTAGAAGCACTACAATCTGAAACCGCAATTAAAAAAAATTCACTATGCTATATTCTAGGCGACCTTACTTTATAGGTTTAATAATTTGTTAACGTTCCTGAAAGTTTTTTTCATTCTGGCGTACATTAAAATGGGTACTTTAAAAGAATAAAAAAAAAAAAAATGATCTCGCGCAGTGAGATATATTTTTTCTTTCTCTCTAAATATATCTCTATAATTGACAAGTATATATATAAAAGACTAGAGAGATTCTACGTTCGATTTAATTTGGTCCCCTGAAGTGTGAAAGAAAAATACGAATAAGAAACCATTTCACTCTTTCAGAGATATAATTGCTCGAGTATTGCAACAGCGAAGAAGAAAAAATGATGAAACTGATGGACGCTCTCTTTTGGTAGACGCTGTGACTTCGTTTAGAAACCTTGACCCTTCT
The DNA here is from genome assembly GCA_019973975.1 of Trichonephila clavata. Classification (NCBI taxonomy): domain Eukaryota; kingdom Metazoa; phylum Arthropoda; class Arachnida; order Araneae; family Nephilidae; genus Trichonephila; species Trichonephila clavata. Next base: position 113,724 of record BMAO01010247.1, read on the forward strand.
AGATCCTGAAGGTATCTGGCCAAGGGAACCGCTTATGGATTCTAAAAGTAACACTTTTTTTTTCATACTTTTATTTGCTTATATATAAATAGGTTTCTTACCTTAAAAATCACTCCTTAAAATTGTATTATATATTTATCTCAATTGATTGTACCTTTATAAAAAAAGTAATTCCTACAGAATATTTTAAATTTCTAATGTGTGCTATCAGCTCTTGAATTTATTTTTTTCTCGAGTAACAATTATTTATATTAATTATAATTCTTATTTTTGGGGATTTAATGAATAGTCTGTGACAATATACAGCAATGGAAAAGTACATAAATCTGTAAACTAGCGCATCACCCTCTTTCCCCAAAATAGTACACAAGTGTTATCCAATTAGTTTTTCATTTTAAGAAATCGTGTGTAAATTCTAAGAAGATGATTCAAAATAGATAATCTTCACAAAAATATCCAAAAGTTCCACATTTTCAAATTAATCTTATTTGGATTAAAAATGATTAAATTTAAGATAAACAAAGTAAAATTAAAACAAATAAAATACAGTCAAGAATTTCAATTACGTCTTATTAAGATACGATAAAAAGCATTTTTAATTAAAAAAATTATTAGATGATTTGATACATCTCAAATGTCACGATGTATCAGAGAGAAAGAAATAAAAATATAATTTATATAAAGCTTTCGGAAGGAAATAACGCAAAGTTTGATATTGATAGAAAATGTAATTATTATTAATTCTCTCTAGTATATAGTTTATATTATTTTTTACATTATGGGAAAAACATATAAGTGATAAAAGAATTAAGTATCCGTGATATCTTAGAATGAAGACCATCATGTGAATTAAAGAAAATCCCTCTCAAGAAAATTGAAATAGAGAATTATTAAATATATGTAGTATACATCTCTCTCTCTCTGTGTGTGTGTGTGTGTGTGGCGTTAAAAAGTTAAGAAACAAACACATATCCGCATATTTTTGAAAAATTACTGAACTATTTATAGTAAAAATTTCAGTAAACACACCAAAAAAATATGCTTATTTTAATTATCTAATCAATTCGAAACTTCCTTTGTTTTATGCAAATTTAGAAAGCTGATAATATAGATACTTCAAACACTACGTTTTGAGTTTTAGCTTTGAAAGAGTATCTGAAGACTTGCGGTTAATTTTGAAGCTTCTATACAAATAGCCCTCAAACAACATCTGGATAACAGATTATGATGGGAGATAGGAGATAAGTGAATCTCAAGCGGAGATAGCAAGATGGTCCAAAGTGTCCTAAAATATTGTTTCCAGATTGTGGAACCACTTCCAGAAGACTTGAGCACTATCCAGAAACCAGTTACGGTGCCCATGCTAGAATGAGCTAGCTAGAACAATTCAAAATCAAGAACCAAGCTAGAACAATTCAAAACCAAGAACCAAGCTAGAACAATTCAAAACCAAGAACCAAGCTAGAACAATTCAAAACCAAGAACCAAGCTAGAACAATTCAAAACACATAAAAAAGTAAAACATTTTTATTTAAAGTTAGTTTTTGTTGTTATAGTCAGTAGAAGACTTACTCTGCATATACTTTAGCCAATCTTGAATATTTCCGTCTATAATTATTATCTGCTAAAATCTTCAGACCGTCACCACAAAATGTTTTGGTGGTCTACCGGTCGATCGCGATCGACGTAATGCCCATCTCGGCCTTAGAGCATGTTTGGAGTGCTCTAAGTAAAGTAATTGCAGCTCACCAGCCCTCTCTCAAAACTCACCCGGAGGTAAGGAGTACCTTGTTGGAGGAATGATATCTATTGTCTCAAGACTATATAAACAGCCTGAGTGCTTAGAAAGACTTATTGCTGTCATGTGTGGGGGATCTCTAAAACTCTCCACAAGTGCTATCTTGCTACATCCTTTCTCAAATTTTCGTAAGCATGAATCATGAGCGGATACCTTTTTATTTTGCTATCTTTTTAGCTATACATTTAAGTATTTTTGTGCCAATTTTCACTCGGCAGTTTTTAAAAATCCTCGAAAATGTGTTTGTTTCTTAACATTTACATCTCATAGAATATATATATTGCAACAAATTCTCGAGTTATCCTTCATTTTCAATAAACACAAATTCTATTAATAAGAGAACGCTCTTTTTCAATTATGTTCAGTTGTAGTGTTTTTCTTTACAATCAGGTGAGGATTCTAAGAGTGAGGGAGATTTCCATAAGAAAGACAGTGAAGACTTTTACTTGTAGATAATCATAATTACATGTTAATTTAACCTTATGGATTTTAATTTTATTTTTCAACTGTCATCATTACATTTAAGTAATAAAACACACAATATTAAAATTTAAAAAAATAATAAAAAAATATCTTTGGAAATCAGTGATGCAGGTAAGGAAGAGGGTGTGATGGGAAAATTATAATGAATTTATGAAACAATGAAGAGAGAGAGAGAGAAACTTAAGAAATAGTCAAATAGAAGTATTAAACAAAATACTTCATTAAAATACATTTTATTATCTTTTTAAGTTTCGAATATATCGTAATATTCATTCAAAGTTTTTAAAACAAGTTTCAAAACAAAACACTACACTCGTTTCGAAGGAAATTGAAAAAGAAATAGCAAATATTTTTTTTTACATTAAGCTGTTTACTCTATCACACACATCTCTGAAAAATTCTTACAGAATACTGATTGTTACACGATTTGTTGCACAAGAAGATTACAACACCTACTGCTCTTTAACAAATAACTTCTTCGAAAGTATTTTTCGAGGTTAACGTTTCGTTGAGATGCTAATTTGCTCTGAGTTAATTAGGTCAAGGGTGACAGACTCTACCACGTTCAAAGGTCAATGCTTCTTGATAAAAAGGATTTTCTAGAACTCTCTCTTTTGTGATTCATTATATTACACAGCTATTGTTCCTTGCAAATAAAGGAAAATTTGCCCCATTTTGCTAAAATCATCTATTTTACTCTTTAGAAAAGTGTTTTTACCACAATAATTATTTAAAAATATATAACAATTTATTAAACTGCGAAATATTTTCTATTTTTTTTCTCAATAAGATTAATGTGACCACAGTGGCCGTGGTAGTCGAGTGATTATGATCACGAACTCATGGCCGGAGTTGTATTTGTCGAATAGCGGGTTCGAGTCATGATGCCTCAGAAGAGCTGATTCACGTTTAATCTGTTAAGGCTGAAAGAGAAAGTTTCAAGAGTAAGTATTCAACTTCGATGTCATCTTCATCACTTCACAATGGTCATAATCGCGATGTCCGTTGCCAATAGCCCACGTGTAGTTTCATAATTTGATGTTAATGATTAATCAATGGATGCGATCAAGAAAATGCATAATAAGGAATAGAGCAAAGATCTTTAAAAACTGTAAAATATTATCAGATGTAGATTTGATTAGCCCTACTAACAACTTATTATGTAGTCGTGGCTGCCAAGTGGTGATGGTCGAGAGATCACGGCCGTTTATAGACGAGCCGTGGGTTCGAATCCGAATGTTATTAATGATCCCTGTTTACCGAAGTTGATACGCGTTAAATCTGTCATTTTTCAAAGACCTGAAGTTGGTTTGACGGATATTTCAAGAGAAGTTTGAAAGATTAGGTGTTGTTTTTTGTTTCTTGATTATGGTTCAAAGTTATGAGGTTCTTTGCCAATAGGTCTAAAGTTACAACAACATCAATAATTAAGTTAAACAATCAACAACTTATTGAAGCATCGTAGTAAGATATTGGTAATGGATTACTCAATTTCAAACTACGATCAGATCACAAGAGAGAGCTACCGTAAGTTGATTCTTCTCTTTTCAAATATCCGCACCCCGTGAAAAGAAACTTTGAAACTTTTGAGTTGAACGTGTACTTTCTTACCATTTCCACGTAATAATCTTTTGTGAAGTGTCAAGTCTTTAATTTTGCTTCAGGTCGCAGATAACATGTCGAAGGCGACTTTATTTGATTAATATAATCAAAAAATCATGATTTCATCATTTGATTAATATAATCAAAAAATCATCATTTTATGATGCAAATTATCATTTGCATCATAAAAATAAGAATTGTTGCTCTCGCAATTTAAAGCTCAACTCAACACCCGGATTATTTCATGTAACAATCTTTTGTGTTATTAAGTCTCGAGTTTTGTTCCCTGAATTGTTGTCAAGTCACGGAGCTACTGAAAATCGGATGTGTATTGGGGCTGATGTATGCTAAACCTGTAATGGAACAAATACTCTAGTTGATATGGTGTGGAAGTTTGGAGGGTGGGTTACTCGTCCAGTTTTTCCATCTTCACACTTGACCAAGTTTAAAAATAACGAGACCCGCTGCCAATATCTATAGCGTTGCTTTCGAGTGAAAGTTAATAAACACTCTTTCACGCTGAACTTTGCTAGTTGTATCGTAATTCCTTATAATAGTTTGGACAGTTGATAGACTTTTACGAAATATTGTTTGAGATTTAAGCATCAGATTTTTTAATTTCTCCTTAATTTATAAAATCATCAAAATTCTAATTACAATATAAATTTCCTTTTTTCAAGGTATTTTTACAGGCATCACAAGTTACTTAATGCATACTCAAGATTCTTTTTTCAATAATAGGTGCATGTGTTGACCTGTGACTGCTTGTATATAAAAATTTCAAACGGTATACAAAATGATTAAAAATGTCTCATTAATTATGGCCTTGTTCATTATATAAGCAAGGAAATTAAAAGCAATAATTTTTTCGCAAAATAATAAATAATCAAAACTGAATCTTTAGGTTAAAAATATTTCCTATGCTGTCATTTTATGCGTGAACACTTTCTCAGAATTCAACTTGGTACTTGAAATTTTGATTAAATTTCTTTGGAAGTCACACATACCCCTATTGGCTGCATATATAGATATACTATGAGATTCATGTTCCGGAAAACCTTTTTACAGTGCCTTTCGGATGATTTGCTGAAAACAAGTGAAGTATATCAAAACAACTGGATGTTTTTATCTGAAAGTACTTATTGAATGAGTCCTAATTATTTGTGAAATAGCAGACCCTTACTTGGTTCCTTTTCCGCAGGAAGAAAATAAAGAGTTTTCGTCAGAAGAGAGAAATAAGGATTATAAGAGCGATGTGTATACAAACTTGATTTTTTTCATATCTGGAAGACGCAATTAGTTAAAGACAAGAGGCTGTCAATTGAGATTAGAATCTCAAAAACTGTTTCACCACATTAAGCCGGAAGCAATCTTGCATTACAATAAGTTTAGTTGTTTTTAGTGAAATGTAAACAGGGAAAGAAAAAAACAGCAGATGAATAATTCAAGAAAGTAGCTTGGAAAGATCTTGATTGATCCATTGTTCATTGTAAATATATATTAAATTTGTAGCTTTTCTACTCCTCTTGTTCCAGTATCTTTAAACATTGAATTGAAATACAGGATAAAAGCCTCAACTATATCAAATAATTTACTTTTGAAGATTTTTTATTAAACAATATTTTATTGAAAGTGCACATTCACGTAGTGTCAATGGAAAAATGATATTTTATTTGAAAGCTGATTCTCTCAACTTCTATACCATGCTATGTAAAATCTTTGAGTTCAAAAAAGTTTTACAGCAGCGTAATTCGATAAAATTATGCAGCCGCCAATCATTATCTCCTGGAAAACTCCTTTCCACATATCTAACGCTCCATTTTATATCTCTAGAGGTAAGAAACTTTTTAAAAAAGGAAAATCCACATCTTGCATTATCTAAAATGCATACAAAAATTTATAATCTAATCACAATGAATACTCTACCATTTTGAACATTTACATAGGTTGTATGGAAACGAAAAGTTCAATTAATATTCTAGAAGATAATCAACTTAGGATTGATATTTTTCACTAATCTCAATCCGTATTTCTTAACCAATATGAGCACACCTTTGTAAAAACTGGTTCTTGTTCCATGATACTTTCTCACTCACTCATTCCTTCAAATATGAGTCCTTTTAATTTGTAAAAATTGTACGAAATTTTAATAATTACTCCTGGGAAACTAATAGGTAATGTTATAATTGAACTCATCACATTTCATAAAAAAATCACTCCTAAATTTTCTAACCAAGTCGGGGCAGATTTCTGAAGACCATGATTACCCAGTGATTAAAGCCTTATTCTTCGTGCCAGGCAATCGTTCAGGCCACGTCGTTCATCGAAGGACCACCGTTCCTTATAAAAGTGGCTGCTTTTGAAATTGAAAAAAAAAATGCTCACGAGATGTAGTGTGGAAGTTTGGAGAGTGAAGTATGCAAAGGAGTCGGCCTTGTAATCTGATGATGACTGAATTGCAAATGAAATTTTAATAATTATACATAGTCGCAACAAATATTAATTTTCATCCTGTTCATTCACTAATTTATTGAGTATGAACTCTATATATACTGGAACCCCCAAAATAGCGTCCAATACTTCACCATTGTATAATTTTAATTACTGAACGTCTCCGTTTTTGTATGTGAGCAATCTTGTATTTTGTTCTGTGTTTATTGTATTTGCATCCATTTTTGTTTCTTTTACCTTTTGATTCCCATTTGTGCTTGTATCCCTGTACTTAAAACTTCCTACCACTATTGATTGAGTATTGACTTACGTTTGTAAGCCTTGTGTTATACTTGTTGGCACACAAGGAGTCTACCTAGAGTCTCAAAAAAAAAAACTCTGCACAGCTCGATTCCACGTTGTTGAGTACATAAAAATGCCCAAAGAGCTGTACCTGTACGAACCACAGTTTACAAGAAAAATACGGGGGAAAAAATGATGCATGTTGACGAATGAGTGATGATACATGATGCCTCATGATGGAACTCTGGCGCATTTTTGTGCTCCTGGGCGTGTTTGGCTGGATATGGCATATCCTGGTAGTTGAATTTTTGACGTGGTATTCTGGTTCTATAGTCTCCACGATCACCAGATCTCATACCGTTGTTTTTTTTTACCAGTGGGGCGTTCTTATATGGAATTGGTGTATAGAAACATATTAATCAAGCAAACGGATTTAATTGCTCGTCTGCATGCTGCTTTTACTTCGATGAACAACGCGGTGCTGCGACGTGTGCAATCATCCATTCCTCGGCGCTCTGAAGCTTGCCTCGATTTGTCATACTTTTTTTTTTTTGTATTTTCTCGTAAACTGCGGATCGTACAATTCTTTGGGCATTTTTTATCTACTTCCAATGAGTAATCTGGCTGTGCCAAGTTTGGGTGGTATTTTTGGGACCCCCTGTATGTATAATATCTCTATCTCCAAGGTATGCCTGAGTGTTCATGAATTGTAGCTCTTTTCATCTAAATGAAGTTCGAGGAGAGAAGTATGAAATTTCAGTAATTCAATTAACCGTCTTGTTTTACAAGATTCATTAAAATATACAAATTATTAAATGATATAAATAAATATCAACGCTTAGCTTTAAATATCATTTACAGCAGAACGTCGTTTATCCGAATCAATTGGGACCTGACACCATTTAGATACACGATTGTTCGGATAACCGAAAACCGAATGCGATCCATGCAGTATATGAAACGGGACACTATACGAATATTGAAAATCATCACATGCAGGAAACGAGCTTGAAGTATAAAGCGAAATAGATGCAAAATGTCACAATTTTAAATTTATTGTGGAAAATAATCACTTATTTTTCGCTGTATCATTGCACATCTCGTATCACTCCATAGCTGTCTCTAACACATAAAACGTGTCAGAATTTGATGGACCCTTGCTATTTTCGTTGTTGTTGTTGTCCTCGACTTCATCCGTTTCATCGTCGAAAGGGTCGGATTCTTTTTGCACGTAAGTCACAATCTCGCCATCATTCAGCCTTTGAAATCCAGTTTTCTTCATGGCATGCCATCCTGGTTTCTACATCAACAAAACTCAACAAAAAAGCACGCATATACCTCCTCACTTGGAAACAAACTGACTAATATTCCGTGCAGATGTTTACCAAATCACACAACTGAAATTCCCCAAATATCTCTCATCTTAGATTTTCCCGTAACTTTTGGCTTCACGCGAAACAACTGTTGAGCATTGCACTGTTCGAAAACGGATCCGGACTTTGGTCCGGATATTTGACGCTCCGAATAATAAACGTTCGGATAAACGACGTTCTACTGTAATAAAATAAATAATGAAACAATGGTCATTTACAATGAATTTCCGATGAGAGAGGGCAATTGTTGTCCTCCCGAAGGTAGGAAACCGCTATTCGTACTTTACCTTCAAAAAAATAAATGCCTCACACTCTCCTTCATTAGCCAATAACGTCACAGTAACCTAAGGTTTTGCTCATAGTCTGTGCATGTACTTTACAACCGGTTAAAACGGGAGATCTTTTTTTTTTTACTAAAGCTTTAAGATTATTTTAGATTCTCATTGTAAAATTACGACATAAATACAATACACACACACATATATATATAGGTAATGCCCTGGGTTGCATGGAATTTTTCTTACTTATTAAATGTTATTTTTATGTTGTAGACGTGGTATATTGGAGGAGACATTTCACTTGGTATTTTTATTATTTCTTGATCAGGACGTTGCAACAGTTCACACAAAAAACTACTATTTAAAAACACAAAGAAGGACAGACGGAAGTAAGTAGCAGCGTATTTTGCATGATGAACACAAAGACAAAAAGACACAGCACACAGCGCTCTGGGTTTAAATACTGGTGGTGAAGGTCGCTTGACTTCTTTCTAACGAGAGCCGTGATTGGTTGGAAACGAGTGGGAGTGATTAGGCTACGATTAACTCGATTACTTGAACCAAAGAGAAAAATATTAAAAAAGAGTTAATTAAAAGGATACTAGATGGAATAATTACACACACACACACATATATATGCACTGGTGTCCAAAAGTTAAGCATAAATCGTAAAATGCGAAAAACATGGAGTAAATATTCGTAAAATTATTCCAAATTTCTTGCGGATAATAATTGGGTGAAGAAGAAACATTGGGTTTATGCAAAACTTTTCAGTCGACTACGTCCTGCGCGAAACACCGGCGCATGTCTGAACGCGGAGAAACCGATTCACGCAGCATAGGCAGTTCAGACAAGTTTCGTGCAACTGCTGTGCGAAGGAACATTGTTAACCATCAAACAAGGTGAATGATGGCACAAAGACGCCAATTGGACTTGTTTACGAAAGGAAGAATCGTTAGAATGCTGAAATCCTCACGATCACAAACCGAAGTGTCTCGAATTCTGAATGGGGACCAGTCTGTGATCTCAAGACTGTGGCAGAGGTTTCAAAGAACGGGAGATGTTACCCTACAGCCAGTATCAGGTCGACCAAGAGTCACAACCCCTCGCCAAGACCGATATCTGGTAATAAGTGCGCGACGTCAGAGGGGCAGTACTGAAAGAACACTGGGTTCGGCACTCACAGTCGCCACAGGAATACGAATTTCGAGACAAACTGTTTACAGGAGACTCAATCATGCTGGCCTGTATACCAGAAGACCAGCAGTTTGCATTCCCCTCACGTCTTCGCATAAACGCGCTCGTTTGAGCTGGAGTTTAAAACATCAACATTGGAGTGTGGGAGAGTGGGCCAATGTGATTGATGTTCAGTGACGAGTCCCGGTTTAGTCTGAGTAGTGATTCTTGGCGGGTAACGATATTGAGAGAACGTGGAACACATTTTGAACCAAAAAACATAACGGAAAGACATCATTTTCCATCAAGGAGAGTAATGATATGGGCAGGCATCATGATGGACGGCCGCACAGACCTCCATTTCTTTGACACGGGGTCTGTGACTGCTCAAAGATACAGAGACGAAGTTCTTGAGCCTTATGTTCGCTTGTTTCGAGGTGCTGTCGGTCCTGACTTCATATTCATGGATGATAATGCGCAATGTCACCGAGCGATGCTGATTGATGACTTCCTTGAAACGGAAAACATCCAGCGCATGTCGTGGCCTGCGAACTCCCCTGATTTAAATCCTATCGAGCATGTATGGGATATGCACGGGAGACAAATTGCAGCGCTTTCACACCCACCAAGCTCTGTTACAGAATTGAAGAGAGCTCTCCAAGAAGCTTGGAACCGTTTGAGCCCACAACTCATTCACCATCTCATAACAAGTATGGTAAATCGCCGTGCAACGTGCCTGGCTGTCAGAGGTGACCACACGCCTTATTAAACTGAAGCATCAGTATTTTATTTAATGTTTTCTTTCAGTTTTTCTTTAAAGTGTGAATCCTTGCTATGCTCAGTTTTCTTTCAAACTGCTACTTTGGATAATAAAATTAATTATTATCATTCTTTTGATTTGCTTCCTTATTTTATAACCATTTTACACTCGCATATCGCGTTTTCCTCCATTCTGATTTACAGTTCCGTCTTTATTCACCTAATTATCAATTATGTGAGTTTTTTCTGCCGCTCGTAGCCCTAAATATTATTCTGCGTTTCCGGGGACCATTGCTCTATAAAATATGAGCACTCTAAGATAGAGTTATCAAATGGGATGAAAACTGGTAGATAGGTTGTACATGCATTGAGAATAAAATGATATCAGTATCGTTGGAATTGAATGTTTTAATCAGAAAATACAGCTACAACAGCTAATAAAATCAAAAAGGCGTTGGCCCACCTCTGGCCCCGATGCAAATCTACCCAGCTGAGCATTTACTCGCAGAGTGGATGAATGTCCTTCCGTAAGATTGTTTGCCATTTAAGTTTAATGTAGTTTGGCGAGTTAGATCGTCAATATCCAGGAACGATTTGAGACTTCTATTCATCAGAACACTCAATGTTGGAAAATATCTCTATCAAATGTAATGGCATTTACTTTTGAGTCTAACTTTTTTTCCTGTTATTATTATTCTGCAACTACATTCAGGATTTCTTTTCTTCCGGATTAATTTTTCAATTATATTTTCAGTTCTCGTTTGTACTTTCTAATATAATTTTCTAGACTCACTAATGACTTGGTTCAAGAGTTTTCTGAGATCCACGTTTGAAATGGTTGGATAAAATATGAAATAAAAATGGAGGAATTAGAAATGATTTAAATACATACCATGATGCTTGGAAGGAATAACAAACACCATTGACATGCAATAAAATACCGACAATTGCCTTCATCTTAAAAATGATAGGAAAATTATGAGTACATATTCTGAAATTTTAGCAGCAAAAAACTATATACGATTTGTCAAAATACTGGAAATATTTTTATTTACACTCAACCATTTTTATATAATGTAATAACAAAGGATTTATTTGTTTGTCATTTGCATTCAAATATCTTTGCACAAACAGCCATCAAAATAATGATAGACGCAAAAAGATTTGGAAGCTTACTTTTTGTTTATTAACTAAAACTAACCTGAATATTATTAAATTAAAGAGTAATAAGCTTTATAAAACAGATTTAGAATAAATTAATAACTATATAAAAATGATAGACATAAATCAAGATGAATAAATTATTGGCCCAATTCACAACATAATCCTAAGTTGGATATTTTAAAATAAAATTTTCAGTGGGATAAATAATTACCTTTAGACTTGAGGACTTCGACATTTTTTTGGTAAGCTTTTATAAAATATTGAAGAAAAACTTGAAGCATATTCATTCGCATTTGAATGTTGTTAATCATGTTCAAAAGTTTGTCATACTAGCTTATCTCAAATATTTTCAGAATTTTTACAAGTCCGGAAACAGCAATGGCCAATTGAGTAGTTTCATGTTATTTACTGCTAACCAAGTCTATGCGTCTTTGGCTGCATGTCCCGCAGTATTTTGTTGAAATATAAAGTTCTGCTTTGCTATCTTCTTGGCCCATCATTTAAAATTTTGTCATGTAATATATCAATACAGTGATATATATTTGTTTTATATCGGATAAAATTTATTTTACTTTTATCGTGATGTTCAATGCATGCGCAAAACATGATGCTTCCACCTCTATGCTGTCGCCTTGATAGGACTAGTTCTTGTTTTTGAAGCTAATAACAATAACAGCTAATAATAAATCAAATAACAGTCACCCCCCCCCTCACTCACACACATCAAACAACTTTTTCTAGTTACCAAATATTACATGCGCTCGTTCTTCTTTCCACTAAAAATGTTTTTTGGCAAACGCTAAACGAGGTTCTTTTGTGATGGGATTTTATATATAAAACAGGCTTTCTTTTCACTTGGTACTTTTACGAATTTGTATTGGTTCTATTAGCTGAAACTTTTGCATGGTTTTTAGACATCTATTAACATTTCTTTCAGCCAAAATTTGGTGTGATTTCAGAATAGAATGAAATACTACTCTTCAAATTCGACTTCTTTCACCATAAGAATAGAGTTTCTAGCATTTGCAACTTTTCTTAACATTCCACAGCGCAGTATTTGTGAAGTAGTTTCTAATTGTTGAGATTATACATGCAATTTCACGGATAGAAATATTTTGAAAACAATGGAACACATTGAAAATAATTGAACAAAATTAACGTTATATATCAAAAGGGAACTGTCTTTCTTTTCAAAATAATTACACATTGTAGTATATTGTAGACTTTCGCGAAGTTTTCACATTCTTTTGAAATGATGCACCTATTCTTATTTAGCGTCATCTGATATGCTGCTGGAAATCAGTCACTAGAATAACATTTGCATTAACTTGACATTTGTTTCTCTTAGACACATAGTGATTTTCTCCAAACTACAAAAATAACTGTACAAAATGTTTACATTGTAATTATATGCAAGATTTAAGTAATAGTATATTGATTTTATTTACGTATATTGTTCTGTAATAGTATTTATTTATTCGTTTTGAAAATTACTTTCGCTGAGAAAAAGAGAGGTATGTTCTCGATGTTTGTAATCTCTCTACACGTCTTATTTTCCCACATAACGGAAGATATTTCTTTTCTAAGCACATATAAAATTTTTCTCCTTTTCCTTTCTGTCACTTTCGAATTACAAATTTTATGTCATTTAAAAAAAGCTTTATTTAGTTCACTTTGATTTCATAATTACTTCGCTTGGAAAGTACGTTATAGACAGTTATACACGTGTCTGTGTAGAACAAGAGTTCTACACAGACACGTAAGGTATCACGTGATCAAGGTAAGCCTTAAAGAAGAGAACTTAAATATTTTCCTTCCATATATATGTACAAAGACTCTTTCTTTCCCTATTCAAAGAAAATTTATGGAAGATTTCAAACGTACATACATATTCAAAAAAATTTGAATAACAAGCTTTCAAAAGATAAAGAAAAGTGTTAAAGAGCTTAGACTTATCTAGTCATGAAAGCTTGGCTTTATCTAAATGCATATTAAAACATGAGACTTCCGACTGAGTCCTACTCTTTAAATGTATTTTGAAAGATACTTGTGACATTAAGAGATATCTTTTCTGGGAAAAATTTCAATATGCCTCTTATTCACATTTAAAAGGTATAATTTAAATATTTATGTTAAAAAACCAGTATTTATTCTTTTAATCAATACGCAGTGCTCAATGGGTTGCTGAAGAAGCAATATGAACAAAATGAAAGGTGTGTCCATATACCCCCTGGTGTAGAGAAAGTTGTAGTAACTAATAGCTGCCTTGTTACTGTCTACGTTTGACATATACCAATGCAATAGCTTTTGGGAAGAAAAAAGTTAAACTATAATTTAAGCAACGCGAGACTAGCATCTTAATATGTTCTGTTGGAAAAATTTAACACATACAACAGCATTCACTAATCGTTAAAGAGTTGTCTGTCATGTTGAAAACACATTTGTATAAGTTAAATTTCTCAAGAAGACTGTCTCTGCATGTAGGCAATGAAGAAAACTGTGAATAACACATTCAAGGAGAAGCCAGCCGTAATGCCATAAAAAACAACTTCAAGGTATTATTCTTAAATTAATACTTTTCTACTAAGCCTAGTTAAATTCTCTACAGAAATTATAATTATGTTTGCTGTCAAAAAATTTTTTTCGAGAGAGAGATTGCCTATTTCTGCCTAAAAAAACTTCTAACTACAGCCAATAAGCCTTGTAACTTTGAATTACGGCCGGATATCGAGATCGACATCTGAACAGGCACCCACTTTCCAAGTCCTCCAGAGAGAAGATTTTGAACCAGTCGGATTTGGAGGACATGTATCTGCCTATGGACATGATGGATATTTTGTGAGAGCAGGTCTTCGAACACGCGTCTAGACTATATATATACTCTATCACTGGTTGTAATTTTGATTCCATTTATCGTGGTCTATGATCACATTAGTACAACAGTATAATAAATAATTTTAAATAAGGATTGTTTATTAATATCGTTTATATTATTTAGTATTTATCATTCTGTCCTATTACATGCTTCGTTTTTTGGGTGAACTTTTCTATAATAATTATGTATTTTAATTTTAAACGTATTTCGCATTAGCACAATATTAATTTGCATACAACATAGCGTGAACTCTACTCGTTTTTTAGCTTATTATATAAAATAAAGATTCCATAACTTGAGCTGCTCTTCTCTTCTAAATATTCATGACATGTTCTAAGCTCTAGCGTTCAAGAATATATACCGTAAGATCCCCGGTGGAATATATATATATATATATATCTTTTTTATATTGAGAATATTTAGAAATCCCCGTGCACCACAAAGTATTACACGGGGGCTTATAGAAGTAAGCATTGTGACGGATCTATACGCGACCTTTAGTTTTTACATTCACCTCACGGTCAATGTAAAAACTGAAGATCTTGTATTAGTTCAAACACACCCCTTAAGCTCAGCTAGTAAGAAAATAGTCGGTAAATTCATGCTGAAGTTTGAAGGCCCCTATGAAGTTTTAAGGGTAGAAAATAGTAATGTTATTTTGAAATTTGGCAAACAAATAACGGTATATGTGTAGACCAGATGCGGATTTATCGCCAAAGAAAAAAGGATGAGTGTTGGGGAATCAGAAGGATTGGAAAGTAGTCGAAATAGGGCAACACAATCGGAAGCATTGGAAAGTAGTAGACCTGGGGCAGCACAGACAGAAAGGTTTGAAAATAGTCATAGAGGTTTAGTACAAACAGAGAATTTGAGGGTAGTATAGATGTAACCAGGGAAATGCGCAATAGAGGAGAGGTAAGACGAGAGAAGTGTCAGAGACCAGAATCAACTGGCTCTTCAAATACTAATCAGACTTGTTCTAGAA
The DNA here is from genome assembly GCA_019973975.1 of Trichonephila clavata. Lineage (NCBI taxonomy): Eukaryota > Metazoa > Arthropoda > Arachnida > Araneae > Nephilidae > Trichonephila > Trichonephila clavata. The sequence continues at coordinate 128,950 of BMAO01010247.1, forward strand.
AAAGAAAACCCGTGGTAAAACAGAGAGATAAAAGATCAAGGCCGTCATCTTGGGCAGGTGAACAACTTATAAAAAGGAAGCCACATGGACCCAGATCAAGGATAAATGAAAGGTCCCATCATCCGTTCCATCCATACCATCTACAAAGAAACGATTTAGGAGAGCAGTCTGTGAACAACAATCTGATGCCAACAGAGCAATTCCAGGGCCATCACGACGAGCTGAGACAAGATATTCAAGGTCCAACCGTTCCCGTCAAGTCCAACCCGATAGACACTGCCCATATGATCTTCGAAGCCAACGTCGAATGGCCAGCCACAAGGAGCAGAATCCACGAACTGAACAGCTTGATCCTAGACGCAGCTTGATCCTCCATCTTCAAAAAGACCCCACACGGAGCAGAGAAGTCCCAGGAGACAAGAGCAGATGGAGAACCGCCTCAGTACAAAATCAGTCAGCTTACAAGCGATGGCAGGTGACAGTGCCCACTCAGAAAGGATATAACATGACTTGTCAGGTTGTATTATTTTTTGTTACTTTTGTTTCTCTGACAGACAGTTCAGAGTATTTTCACTGTGCAAATCTCAGATTTTTCTTAAAATATTGATCTGTACAAAAGCTGTCACTGCGTTGAGTGCATTTTTCTTTTGTGGAAAGAGAACTTTTGTATGTAAAATTTTTCCAAAATTGTAGAAAACATTTGTTTATTTGCATTTGTTTTGTTACAAAATAAGACTTGGCTTTTTATGTGAGAATCACTTGTATTGTTTGTTTATAATATATTGTATGTTGAAAGTAGTATATATTTTTGTATGAAAAAATTGAAGTATATAAGTATATATTATCTTGTTTCGGGACGCGGCGTAATTAGGAAAACTAATCATAACACACTAACAGCGCAGCGCGAATGGAAGGGGAGTTTTGTAAAGAAAGAAACCATGAGGTGTTGATTTATAGGAAAATGTATAGATTTAAAATAAGTGATACTATACTTATAAGTATATGGAAATTGAATGATGCTAATTTGTTTGTATAATCTCATTTTTTTTGGACATATCAATGATAGAAGTTTCATTTCAGGGTTGTTGCCCTGATACCTTAGATGTTTGAGAAAATTAAAGTGTTATGCAGCAAATTTTTGATCTGTATTACTATTTTTAGAATTTAAGAAAAATGCATATAACCAAGGTTTTTTCCCCCCTTATAAAAGGTTTTTCCCATGGTTCTCGCCTGAATGGGATGCATGCAGGGCTGATGTGTACACGATAATTTCATTCAGTAATAGAGTTTAGTTGCTTTTGCGTGTTCTACTTAGGGTTTCTGATTTTCCAGGGTTTTCCATTCCCGTGAATGTAATCGTCGTTCCTGAGATTCCCAAAAATACATCAAAATTTTAAAAAATTTAAAAATAAGTTATTTTTAAATAAAATCAACAATAATTATATAAAATAAGGATACATATAAATTTTAAAATTAATACTTATTCATACAATGAGCTAAAAAATGCAAAAAATATATAATAAATTGATTATATATACATTTTTAAAATAGGATTCCAGAAAGCATGAGCAGTTTATACTTATATCACTCAGGCATAGAAAAAATGTTACAATTAAAGATTTTGTAAATTAAAATTCTCGGGGGGGGGGGGAATTCACATTTGAAAAATAATTACTAAAATTTTAATGTTCCATTACTGACTCAAATGCGTTTAAAAATTAACTAGTCAAAGTTGAATTAATAATTTCTCTAATGTTGCTACTAAGAGATAAATGTTAAAAAAAAAACTTGAAAACTCATTTGCTACTGAAGTGCAGATTATGTACGTTAAAAATATTAATTATTGTATTTAAGATATATTTGTAAAACCGATTTCTTGTTTATGGAATTGCTATATTATTGTTACATAAATATAAATAAATAGTAATATGAGAATCTCACACGAAAGTTAGGTTTAGAAAAATAATAAATAAGAAAAATTGCGAGATTGCTTATAAAAATATTCTCCCCAAACAGTTTGGGCTCATTCTCTTCTTCAAATTGCTGATTCAATTAAATAACTCAATAAAGACAAGTATCCAAAAAAAATTTTAAAAAAGATTAAATAAATAAAAGTTTTAAGTTATCTTACGTTATCCACATCAATCAAGATCTTGGAACTTCTATCATATAGTGCTGGTTGGCTACGAAATGTGATAGCTTTAAAAATTCAATACTTCTTGTTAACGAAGCTGGATGCACAAATATACAGGAATTGATCTTCCCACGGCAAGCTGGAAAAGTTCTCACCCCCAACGTTCTCATATTACACTCTCACCCCGCAGTTGGGGTAACGAACATTCCTTCCTCCTGAAGTTCAGGGTGAAAGATCGCAAATTGCCACAGTAGGGTCAGCTAACGATGTCCGGGGTTGAAATCTACAGTCAAGTCAAAAATAGCTACTTCATAGATAATTCAAGCCCCGTGCGATTCCCAGGAAATCCCAGGAACGAAGTATAATTCCCGGGAATAGAAAAAGCACAGAAATCTTATGATTTCCTGGGAACCCGGGAAAGAAACCCTAGTTCTAGTGCATTTAAATTGTATAGAGACAGTGAGTTAAAGTTATAAATCTTGTTCGTCATTTTTGAGTGTTTGTTAAATTTTTAAGGTAACTGGGACGTCTGCGAGAAGGAAAAATTAACTTTTTTTGCACCAACTTTAAATGGTTCTCACTTACTTAAATGTAAAGCAACGGAAATAAAATTTTTACGGTGAATTATCTGTATATTTATGTACTTTTTAATGTAAAAAAATTTCATTTAAAATTACAAACAAATCTGTAAGAGCAATAATTAATCAATAACTATTTTTTGATGTGTAATATTTTTCCTCGCGGTTGCTAGATTTTTGTTGGCGTGATTTCGGGAAAAAGGACGGAAATGTGTAACAGGAAGTCGAGGAAGAGCGCGGTAAATTATTTGACCAATCAGCGCGCTTGGTGGTGTTTCTTCGCTACCCTCGTATCGGGGTCCAACTCTAGTAGCCATCAAGCCACCACAGTCATTTTTATACTGTTAAATTTAGCATTTCAAAAGATTTGAATTCAAAAACTTGGTTTCGTTTTCTTGACTCTAAAATTCACTTATCACATACCAGCAAGTCTTATTAGACTTCACCCAGGATAAACTTGCGATCCTTACGCTCAATTGTCAGACTCAGGGCTCACCAAACAAATTTCGACGACGTTAATTCACAAAATTGTATGTTACTCATGTTGGCAGAGACTTGGTTAGATAATGTGATGAACGTGTTTCGTTACCTAACTTCGATTGTTGTGTACAATTTAAGCGATCGTGCCACAGAGCAGTTGTTGTTGCGATCTATTGCAAAGAGAGAACAACTCACATGTTGTGACTCCTCATATGGACATTACTTATCGTCAAACAAGTAGACTGGGTATTGTTAGTCAAGATATTGGGGACGTATGTGTGGCAGAATGCTTATTTGAAAATGGACAAACAGTGACTTCGGTGATCGTATACATATCTCCGAATCAAACGGTTAAAAAAAAATTAAAGATTTCCTGCATTTTGTACTTTTACCATATACCGAAGGTGGTTCTGCTCTTTTAAAAAAAACTATCACTCGCTTCCCATGATTTTAACGTAAACTTCAGTTTGCCAGAAGCTGAGCCACTCATAGTATTTTTGAATGATGAACTCAAGCTCGAAATGACCATAAATCGAAATGTTTCGACAACTAACAGTGGTACTGTTATTGACACTGTTTTTCAAAGGTTTTTAAATGCTTTGAAATCGCAAGTATATGTGTCATATTTTAGTTATAATAAGTCTATTATCTCACTCTTCCCCAAATTGAAAAAGAATAATTATTTTCGATAAAAAATTATCGTATTACTCCTTGTGTTAATAAAATAAAATTTTCATTATAGATATAATTATTCGATAGAAAATATTTTTCCAACCATACCCGATTAATTTTTTTCAGGATTTAAGTTACGTTTGCATATTTTACCACGATAGCATGTCAGATGTTACACATCGTATGCGACTACTGTAAGGCTCTTTTCTTTTTATTTTATTTTCAAGCATGTTCTTACCTTTTACCACTTTGCATAAAATCTGCTGCATTTATAGTTATAAAATTTCACGGAGTTTTTGTTAACGTAACAATCCATAAAATGAACGAAATGAGATTTTAAAACATAAATTTATAAAAACTAAAAAAATTTTAAATTTAGTGATTTAAATTTCCTTTAAATTTTATGCAGAAATTCTGCTATATCTGAAATTTCTGAATGTTTATTTGAAAACGAATTCATTCACTTTGTTAAAAATTTGTTAATCTTGTATTATGCAAAATATCAGCACTACAGGTAAAGTAGATTTTAAGGAAAGTGTATCGGAATCACCAAAAAATGCGTTTTGAGAAAATTGCAAATAAAGATATTTTCATCTATGGTTATTAAGATAATATATTTTAATGCAATACAAAGTCATACCATTGTTAATTGGGTTAATTTGCATCATTTCTCATTTTTCAAATTGTAAGTTTAAAATTCTAGATTTTTTTAGAAGTCTTTTAAATTATCCCTTCTCTACTTCATCAACATGTGTTATCAATGATTCACACCTTCTTCCATTTAAAATACACAAGTTTTATGTCTATAAGTTTTAGTGTTTTTACTTCACTTTGAACATCATCCTTACAGAATATTACAAAATTCCTTACCATATTTTTATTGTTATACTAGCTGTTACCCGCCCGCTTCGCTGGGAATTTCATGTTGTTTTATAAATTTTTACTGCTTATATATATGTATAAATTATTGATATCTAAGTCCTGCATTAAGAATTCGATTGTATTGAGAAAAATGTACCTATACCTGTAACTGTCGCCTGTTGATAAAAAAAAGGAGCAGAACTCATCTAATTTGTGTTTTCTAAAAATCTCTAAAATTGAAGCCCATAGAATGATATTTGCTCTTTCCTAACCCAAAAACCAAGTGGATGCCCGCAAAACCAATTTTCGGTGGATCTCTACTCCGTAAATTGAACATGCAAGCCAAATTTCAAGTCTAAATCTAACAGAAAAAAAAAGTTTTACTATCAATATCCCCGTAATCCCGTTGAGAGCCGTTTTCCAAAATAACCGCTCTTAGCGGATTTCAACTCAACAAAAGAAAAATGCAAACCAAATTTCATTATTATAGTCCTTGTAGCTCGAAAAAAGCAATTTGTTTTGTCAATACGTCCCAGTAACCCCCTGCACTTGATTTGCTTAAAATACATTCTTAGTTGATCCGTATTCAACAAAAGAAACATGCTTAACAAATTTCAAGTATATGGGTCTAACAATTAAAAACAGGAATTTTTTCTGTAACTCCTCTTGACCCCTCGCAACCCTCCTTGGGGGTCAATTTTCGTTTTACTCTTTGTTAGAGGAACTCTATTCCATGAAAGGAACATGCCTACCAATTTTCAAGCAGGATGATCAAATAGTTTAAAATGGAAATTTTTATCAATTACGCCTCTTAATCTCCCGAAATTAAACTTGGTAGTTCATATTCACGAAACCCATTTTGTAGCGGTTCTCTACTTTACGAAAGGAATCTGCTTATCAAATTTCAAGACTGTACGTCTAATAGTTTAAAAATGGGCATAATTATCTATAACGCCACTTGAGCAACGCACTTATCCGCAACGCCACTTCTGGATCTGTTTTCACAAAACCAATTTTGTAGGGGAACTGCACGCTATAAAAGGAATCTGCTTAGCAAAATTTGAAGACTGTGCGTCCAATAAATTAAAAATGCAAAAAAAATTATCAATAACGCCCCTTGAACCCCCGCAACGCGGCCTAGGGGTCGATTTTCACAAAACACATTTTGTAATGTATCTCTATCCTATGAGAGGAATCTGCTTACCAAATTTCAAACTGTGCGTCTAATAGTTTAAAAATAGAAATAATTATTTATATCTGCAATTAACACCCCGCAACACCCCTTGGGGGTCAATTTTTCCCAAACCTGTTTTGTAGCGGATATTTACTCCATGAAAGAAACATTCCTACCAATTTTCAAGCAGGGAGGTGAAGTAGTTTAAGTTACTAAGTTTCAAGACTGTACGTCTAATAACTTAAAAATCGGAATTTCTAACGCCCCTTAAACCCCCGCAAACAATTGCTGCTAATTTGAAATTACAAACAGACACTTCAATTTTATTTATTTGTATAGATATAGATTGGGATTATAATAACTATTGTTTAAATGTGACTAAAAATGTAAATAAAAAAAAAAGAAAGGATTAAAACTAACCGTAAAACTTATCAATTTTTTGTTTCTTGCATTGCTTTTTGCTTATGAAGCCTTGATTTATTATTTTTAAAAGTGCATCCGAAACAGCCGATGCTCTACTTAACTGAACAGTGAGATAACTATCATAAAAAAAAAAAAAAATTATGGCACGTGTCAGCGTATTATCATGTGCGCGTAACACTATTATGTCTCATGAAGGCCATCGGTCGCCAGTAACCAAAACAACGACTTCATTAGCTCAGCTTGGCGTTCAATTTGGCGTTCATCTTGGCATTCAGTTTCACGGTCACCCGTATAGTTTCCGTTCCCGTAAGAATACGGGAATAAAATATAGCCTATGTTACTCCCCGTTAATGTAGCTTTCCATTAGTGATAGAATTTTTAAAATCGCACCAGCCGTTTCCGAGATCAGCCGGAACAAACAGACAGACAGACAGACGGACGGACAGACAGACAGACAAAAATTTTAAAAATTGGTTTTTTGTTATGAGTACCGTATATACTTTTCGTGCATTAAGTAAAAAGCTGCTAATTTGAAATTACAAACAGACACTTCAATTTTATTTATTTGTATAGAAAAATACACAAAAAATGTCTTTGAGGAATTTACGAAGTTAATTTGATGTCTAATTTAAATGGAACTCTGTTTTTAAAAATTATAACAAAAGAGTCTCTTTTTTGTGTATTCATACATATGAATATTTATTTATTTAATGTAAAACCAAAAGTAATAAACATATACAGTTATTCATGAGCATTCAAATGTTAATAATAAGCAGTTAGGAAAAACGAAATGTCTATTTAACCACAAGCTGTGTATTTAATTTAGAATAATTCTCAAAATCTACATTGTACTATATACACTTGATTTATAATTTAAAAAATACACTGAGTGTTTATAAATGTAAAAATAAACATAACTAACATTTCAAAAAAAAAATTCAAAATTTTTTAACTAATCATTTAAATTTTCCGTGATTTTTGCACAGAAAATGTACAATTTTAAATAAATCTAAACATAAAAAAAGAAAAATTGATTCTTCGAAGAGAAAAATTAGTTTTTTTACAATACATATTAAATAAACTACGGATTTTGAAGAAAGTGTACCTGAATCACAGTTACTTCACAATTGTTTACAATTTTAAAATTCAATTTTCTATCGTTCTATCTATCGAATTCTCCTAAATAATACATCAAGAGAAGAAGCAGCAAAGTGCCCTCTATTTTTTAAAAATAAAACAAAAAAAAATGCAAAATTTAAAGCACCTTCACGTCCCAGTTGCCTTAACGTAATTTCTATCGGGTCGTTAAGACCCTCTGATAAATCACGTTTTGTTCACGAAGGGAATTGTGACGGATCTATACGCAACCTTCTACTAACAGTCCTTTTGGGTATTCTTTTGGGCCAGCAAATTTTAACCAATCTTCTCCTAAAAGAAGGAAACGTGATATGCAAATTAAGTTTATTATATATATATATTCCTTCTTCACGGGTTTAAGAGTTAGTGAATTGTGAGTGGATTAGAAGTAAAGTGAATAATGAATAGTTGGAGAATTGGTAGTGAAGAGAATAGGTAAACAAAAAGTAAGAAAGTCTGAAGTTTAGCTAACAAGAGGTGACAAGATAGTTACAAGGTGAAGCTTACCAGAATTTGCTTAAGTCCTTGTAAAAGATTATAACCAAGATGTGCTAGAATCTAATTGGATTGAGTAGAAGACTGCATAAGTTCAGGACTGTCATCCTATATTAAGTTGATGTTTAGAGTGTAGTAGTGAGGACATTAAATACGTAAGCTCGGCGTTAAGTAATATTAAGGAGAGAGAGAGAGAGAGAAGAGCCGCAGTATTGAACATATTCTCCCCAACCGCGAATCTTGTCTCTTCTCTCTGCTGCTTGCTGCATTATCCTATTTAAAGCGTTATTTGTGTTTCAGTTGATTATAATGATAAATAAATTAATTGGAATTTATTATCTCGGTTGATCCCTTACTTCATTCCACACCTTAACTGGGTCACAGGGTTGAAGGGATTTAAACTCGTTTCTGCATGAAGCACACGTTACAAAAGAATTTTAAAGTCATGAAAGTATTACAACAAAAACATCCAGGCCTTCTCTTTGATATGAACCCAGGCCTTACGGCACCGCAGTCAGCGTCACTAACCATTATAACCGGATGGGAGGCATCAAGGATATATCAAGAATATATACCGTAAAACTTTAATCCAGCAAGAATTATATGAATGCGAAGCATATTTAAAATGCACCAATGGCCAATATCTCTCTCTAAATTATTTTTTCTATTATATCATTCAAGAAAAGGAATTGAGAGTACAACAGTGAGATTTCAAAAGAAGGAAAGCAGATATGGTAATTTCTAGATTTATTTTATTAGCAAATAAATGATATAAATTCAGATTTCTACTGGTTTCTATTTAGATAAAGAAGGTTATTTTCCCAAATTCTATGTTAAAATATCACATTACTTTCGTATTATTACAGACTTTAATAGAAAATCCATACATCTTCTAAAATAAGAGTTAACGACACAAGTTCATTTCAATATGTAATGCATTCATCACAAATGCAAATCACATCATTCATTAAGAAATTCAACACAGAAGTTATTTAAATCAATAGACGTACAAATAATTCGTTACATATAAAGAGTTGGATCTCTATTAGGAAGTCCACGATAATGTCAAGTAGTACAATAATGACGCAAGTTTCCTGAAGGCATTTGTATTATATACGTTATATTATACGTAGAAGAGAGAGAACAGGAGTGAGAGAGAGATCCATTTTCCTAGTATTCTATAATTAGATACATAAAGTGACACTTAAAAATGATGACGTGTAAATTTCATTCTTTGGGCAATTACATGCGCAATTAATAATTAAAGTTGTGGCGTAATAGAAGTAAAACTTTCTCAGAATTTACAATCAATTCAATTTTATAAAATACGTTCCTTATAAATTTCTGACTGCTTTTAAAGACGGTATATTGTATTTTTGAAAAGACGCAGCTTGGTTTAAAAAACAACTTTAAAAGTGACCAACTAATAACTTCAATTAGGACTCTGATAAAATAAAAACTCAGTATAATTTATGCAATATTATTAACCTTTTAAAAATTGGATTGACTGCGAAAAATTTGCGAGCACAAAACTATTTAAACAAAAAGTGAAATGCATTCCGGAATTCAAGTTTTCCTTAAATAAAGAGAAACGTTGCACAGTTTTATCAAGACCTCAGTATTAGTTATTATTAATTTAATAATCTAAGAAATTAGCTTAAAGTTTCAAAATAAAGACATGCATTTTTAATGTTTTATGGTATTAAACACGCTTCCATGATTTACGTTGTTACCATTAAATAGAAATAGAAATATCGATCTTAAAAGAATATTTAATGTATTCTAAAAAGGAATTTTTCTCCATTTATTGACAAAATCTTTTCCGAAACGAATAATATTAGGATCAAATATAGATCGATGTCAGGATTCCTTAAAGAATAGATTATAACAAGAAATATTTTAATTGAGTAGCTAACTCAGATGTCAAAGACTAGAAAATAAAGGTAAAATATAAATTACTTAATTTTTCTTAAAATTTTTTTAAATAACCGAGCTTTATGAATTGTACCAAAAGTCATTAAAATTATTCTTTGGATACTATCAAGGAATTTCATAACACGAATATATTTTTATTATTAAGGCTTATTCTGGGGGTTTTTGTGTATACCTAATTTCAGTAATACTTTTATTGTTTACCTCTTAAAAGTAATTAGATTGGAGAAGGACAATTTTTCGAAATACTATACTTTTTGTAAAATTTAATGATGTTCTCTTAGGCTACGGAAAATTATCATTGCCTGGTTCATAAAGAAATTTAGTCGGGATGGATTTCTCGTCAATACTTTAACGGTAAATCATTTATCATAACATTTTGATTCCAATGTCTGTTACTATATTATTCAGAAGAGTAGATCCAATTATCTGGATCTAATAAGCTTATTTAAGACATAAAACTCATTTTAACTTCAGAAATTATATAATAGCTTTCTTTTTATATTTTTAAATTGTGGAAGAGTGACTCAAATATTTCAATAACTAGTGGAATTTTCAGATCTGAAGTTATTAATGTGTAACTGATAAAGTTCTAAATTTGGAAGTCAAGATCATATTTTTAAGTCATAAATAGAACAGTTATTTTTACTAAGCTAAATTATTTCACAGAATCTAAATATCAGACTCAGTTTGATGTAAACATGAAAATTGAATAAAAAATAAAAGCTACAGCAGAAAATCGCTGAGCTAGACATTTTCCTAACACTAACTAGAGGCACTCAGATTTAAAATTTAAAAAAAAGTTATACTGGTAGTTGGCAGCTATACCTCTTTAATATAAGTAGACACAATATTAATCTATTCCACACGATGAAAGAAGAGGAATGGGTAGAACAACATTAAACCACTTAAGTGTAAAAATAAAAATTCATCTCACACAGCGCAGGAAGAAATCCTGATTTCTTTTTAAATGAGTTAATGTCCCCTAACTTTAAAAATATGTTCATCTACGTAAATTGCATCTAAAATGGTTATCAAAACAAAAAAAAAAAAAGAAGAAAGTGTTAACTGTGGAAGAAAAGAGAAAAATACCATAGTTTTGTGAAGTAAAAAAAAAAAAAAACAGTCTGTAATTTGTCGTTAGATTGTCTTGCTGTATTTTTAAAAAATATTTTTTTTTCATTTCTTCAACTTTCTCTTGCAAAAAAAGGACTGTAATTCAAAAAACTAAGTACTACATTTATTTATTAAATAACGTAATATTTTCCGTGCTTTTTTTTTAACAAAACAAATTAAATATCTAGTGAAAGATTTAAACAATGAAGACTAAATGTTAAAACAAAGTTAATGAATTTCTCAAAATGAGAAAAATCTCTATTTTTGTAATTTGCATCAAATTGGGGGGGGGGGGGGAGAGAACTCACAGGCGTAACAAAATAACCGAATACATTTTAAGTATAGCTTTATATTAAGTATGGTATGAAATTTTTTTAAGAAAATTAAATCCAGAGCACTGGAATAAGGAGTATAAGGCAAGCTGTTCTATTATTCTTTTTCGGTTGTATTCATCTAAAAATCAGATTATAATATAATAGTAATTTCTTTTTAAGTTGCAATAATACGTATTTAGTATTTTAACATGAATTTCCAAATCGCAGATAGTTCTAATATTTCAAATATAATTCAAAATTAATAAAAACAGTTGTAATTAAAGTTAAATGATCCAAGAAAATCATATATTAAATATGAAGTTGACAAAAATTATCCTAAAGTATTTCACATATACATTAAGCTAAAAATTTTAATAATACGCACTTTAAATGCATAACGCAAAGAATAAAAAAAAGTTAAGAAAACTAGTTGTGCATTTTTGTTTAATTCGCATCAAATATTCTCTTCATGAGTATTAATTAATGTGCTTTATGTGTTGCAGAAATATTTACATATAGTTTTAATGAAGTGTATGTTCCAGGATTCTTAGAAACGTGATTGTCTGATAATGTTATTTACAAATTTAACAGTGTCAGAAATGATTGATATTAATTTTTAAGTTAATTTTTACGCGTTCAAAGAGAACTTGCACTCAAAATAATATTTATTTAGTGTTTTTGAATGATAAATACAACTCTTATCAGGTTTTGAGCGTCGTAAAGTTTTCATTCGGGGCACTTTTTAATGCTTCTCAGCCATTGGTCGATGACCCTTCAGTTGGAACAGAATTCTGTACATGTCAAAGTGTGTCGATGATTTTCTGCAAACACAAAATCAGTAATATGAGTTCAAATATTGCAGTAATGTTTGATTTCTTACCTACATCTTATGTTTATATTTTTAGAAGGTTGAAATATTCATTCCGGTTAAAAAGAAATTCAATGACTTCAGAAATAAAATTTAAAAATAAGATTGGGATTTTTATGTTTTTGTAGAATTTTTTTCCTTTTAAATACAAAGAGAAGGTTTAAAATTTTAAAAAGCTAAAAAGAAAAAAAAATAGTAATTCAAAACGTGCTTTGAAAATTTGTGACATCTGAACTGCAAAATTATACGACAAAGAAGAAAGTTTTTTGATTAATAACTCGTTATATACATTTCAGCGATTTTGAACACATCGATGCTAAAGTCTACTTCTATAAGAAACACCTAACTAAATAGAGCCTTCAATTTACTAAAAATTAAACCTTGTGTGAATTGAAAAAATAGTTATCACTTAATTGAAAAATTAAATAAATGTCGTAACCTCTACCGAAGTTCTTATTTTCTTTAGAAAAAACATATTTCTAAGCCTTCTAATTTCACAGTTGCAAAAAGAAAATATTTCAGTTAATGTAAACCTTATGAATACTTCGAACTAGGAAGATTGCTTAGTAAATTATACGAAAATTAAAAGGGTGAATGCAAAGGATTGATATGTAGCCGAATAAATGAAATCTATGAAAGAATGCAGTCAATTAAACACAGTTTTTCTCGCGGAAACTTAACATTATGGCAAAAGATCATCTAGTTATTCAGGATTTCTTTTTAAAAATAATGATATATTTTCACACTTGACGCACCTTGATGCGTTTAAACATCAAAATAAAAAAAAAAAAATTTTGCCTGTCAGAGAAATTTTGATGATGAAACTTCTTTCGAAAGAAATTTCCCAATAAGCCAAAAGTAAAATATTGAAAACGTAAGCAGACACAACTGGTCTATAATTATACTAAGTATTATTTTTTTCAGGGCACATGTACTAAAATTAGCCAAAATTTACCAAAATAAACTTTTTGATTAAAAAAAAAGTATGTATACATACATGTACGTGTATATAGTATATATATATATATATACATACATATATATTTTTCTATACATATATATATATATTTCTATATATATATACATTTTTCTATATATATATATATTTCTATATATATATATATGTATATATATACAAACATACTATATTCATACATACATACTATATATGTATATATACATACATACATATATATATACACGCTTTCCGAAGAGTATTGGCAAATTCAGGTAAGATTGGCTGGCCGAAAAACTGTTTAAACCTGCAATCCTGGTTCCTAAGGCCAGGAGTTTGCTCTAGTACACTGTGGCTAAGACTATTCTATCATGACTATAGTTATCTTAGGTTTATAACTATTTTTTGTATATATATATATATATATATATATACTAGCTTGCAAAACTTAACTTTTTTCAAAAATGGAACTAATTAAATATAAGAACATCAGTCGTTTTATAATGTTCATTTTCCCACCACAATTACAAGAAGGATGAGGGCAACAGAAATCAATGAATTTAGGATGAATGAAGATATTTTTCATGAATATATTAACAGTCTTAATACTCCATATATTGAATTTTGATTCTGCTTAGAAAGTATATACATAGGATTAACCGATAATCATGGTACAAATCCTTTCCTGCTTCCAGCTTCAAATGGATTGAAATGGTATTTATCTTGAAATTCAAATCGTTATCCAATAAATTACATATGATTTCTAAGCACATTCTTCAAAAACCAGAAGAAGACTTTGCAGGTTATTTTAGAAATTATTCTTTTATATTATGACTCGTTTATTTTAAACCATTAGCGTAAATGCTTATTTTTATTTTATTCTTATGGTGCGTTTTTTTAGTACCTTAAAATGATTTTAGTGCATTTTTCGTTCCGTTCTGAATCGTGTTATCAATATTTTATCCTATCCAATTTTCTTATGAAAATCGTAGAATGCAATTAGAATTATTTTATGCAGAAAAATAATGTTAACAATTGAAAAATAACTCAGTGTGCGTTTTAAAATGTTATTCTTCAATTACATATATAAATGTCTAAATATCTAAATACTATGAATTTTAAACAACTGGAAAATAGAGAATTACAAATTGAAAATATGAGAAAAAATTAATTTTTAATATCATTATTTAAATATTTGTGTTTATATTTAAAAGGTTATTGCTTGTTGTTATACGATAAGAATAAGGCATTATTAAGAAATAAATATTGCTTATTAGAAAAAAAAGGTAAAACATAATGATCATTTATAGATTACAAAAATGTTCTATACTTAAAAAGACTTGAAGTATTGCACTAATTATGGGGGGACGGGGTCTTCAAATTTTAGTGATTAATTGGGAAGTGAATGTTTTCTATCGGAAAATACTCATAATTTTTTTTTCAGAAAAATGATTTAAGAGGTAAAAACTATAATCTCGGCTTACCATTTGAAGTACAAAAAAAATTAAGATATATAAGTTTAGATTATGAATAACGAGTCTATCATTTGGTGTCTAAAACGTACTCTATGATATTAGGCAGTATCTTGAAACTCTGGATTCTCTCCAATGGATTAATACTTCTTTTTCACCATTAAAGAAAGCTTCTTATTGCGAGTATCATTTCTAACATCAAAATGAGTTGTATATTTATTAAATTTTATTCAAACGGAAGAATGACTATTTATATTTAAATTAGTAAATGTGTTTTCAAGTCGAAGGAATCATTTAAAATGTTTTTAATATTTCACCTTTTTTAATATTTCATTCTGATCTCATTTTAAAAAACTAATAACGTAGAGTTTATTTCAATACTTAAAATGTAAAAATTAACAAAGCAACATTCTTACTATTCATCGCAAAAGAAAAGATTTTGTTAGAGTGGCAACGATTTAAATTACATAAGAATATATATATAAGTTCTCGTAGTTGAAGAAAGAAATACGAGGAAGATTGCAAATATACTTTAATTTCTGAAATGTTGAAAGTGCGATAGATTTTATTGATGTCAAGTTATTTTATGACAGTCGAAATTTCATATAAAAATCAATAAATGGTCTCAATATCCACGGACAGTATGTCTTTTGAAGGGTTTATTTGAAAACTGTAAAAATATTTTTAATCAATGAAACTAGTCTATTGCAGCAAAAGATAAAAGCAGAAATTAGTGAGGAAGTTGCTTTCAGAACTCTACAAAACGAGTAATTTGTTGACGTTGAATAAATAACAAGGTCTACAGTGATTGATCTATGACAACCTCTCTTTGGGGAATTTCAATTCATCTCTTATTGTGCTCTTGTCAAAATGGACCTTCAGAACTTCTCTATCGAGTTCAGTTTTTCTGAATAGTGCCCTTGGTTTTTATAGGAAAGTCGTAATTTCTGTTCCCTCATATAATACTGTATAATACTTCCTCTCTCTCTCTCTCTCGACGAGCTATATTTCCAAAACAAAATATAGGGAAAATGAAAAAAAAAATTCAAAAAGGGACAACTTATCAGGTGCTCATAATTTCATTGGAAACTCTCCGAAATTAATGAAAAATAAACTACGTAAGAAGGAAACACATACATTGAAAATTCAATGCAAAAAAAAAATATATATAAAATTAGGTTAACGAAATTAGAGCAATTTCAAAGAATGTAGGTCTCGGAATTTAATTAAGGGAAGTATACAGAAATAAATAGTAACATATTTTTTTTTACCGTTTACTGAGCGCTCTTGCGATGACAAACGTAATTCTGTTGAGGTTTTGGGCTAAAGTAACTAATTATTTACGGCTAATGTTATGAATTCTCCGAAATATAAAAAGAATAGCAATAGCATTACATCAAATTTTCAAAAAAAAAAAATTACTGTAAAAAAAGAGCATTTAATTATTTTAAACATCATGAAAATTTACATTTTTATTTCAAAAATTAATTATTAATTTTTTTTTCTCAGTTCATATTTTCTCATGTAATAATAAATTTATCGATTATTTATTAATGTAAAAATTCAAAGCTACACAAAGGCTATTTTCAACAGTCCTCATCATTTTGAACCTGACGGCCTGGTAGCTTAGAGCCAGGGTGGGCATTGCGTCGATCGCGATCAACCAGTGGACCTCCAAGACAATTTGGAGTGACCTCCTGAAGATTTGCTATTATTGTAATTGTATACGGAAATATTCAAGATTGGCTGACAGTACGTCTTCTACTGACTATAATAACGATAACTAACTTTAGATGAAAATGTTTCATTTTTTAATGTATTTTGAATTGTTTGATAATAAATGCATCATTAAATATTATTATATTTACGGCTATTATTATTATGTTAGTATTTTTCGTTTTACTTTAAATGCGGTTTCAAAAAAGTGAGTTTTTCATTTGATTTACGTAGGTAAGTATACACTGGTGTCCAAAATTTAAGTATAATTTATAATTATGTGAATAAAGACGGAACTGTAAATCAGAATGGCGGGAAACGTGATATGCGAGTGTAAAATGGTTATAAAATAAGGAAGCAAATCAAAAGAATGATAATAATTAATTTTATTATCCAAAGTAGCAGTTTGAAAGAAAACTGAGCATAGCAAAGATTCACACTTTAAAGAAAAAATGATTAAATAAAATACTAATGCTGCAGTTTAATAAGGCGTGTGGTCACCTCTGACAGCCAGGCACGTTGCACGGCGATTTACCATACTTGCTATGAGATGGTGAATGAGTTGTGGGCTCAAACGGTTCCAAGCTTCTTGGAGAGCTCTCTTCAATTCTGTAACGGAGCTTGGTGGGTGCGAAAGCGCTGCAATTTGTCTCCCGTGCATATCCCATACATGCTCGATAGGATTTAAATCAGGGGAGTTCGCAGGCCACGACATGCGCTGGATGTTTTCCGTTTCAAGGAAGTCATCAATCAGCATCGCTCGGTGATATGGCGCATTATCATCCATGAATATGAAGTCAGGACCGACAGCACCTCGAAACAAGCGAACATAAGGCTCAAGAACTTCGTCTCTGTATCTTTGAGCAGTCACAGTGAGTGAGTGAGTGAATATTAACGTCCCACTGTTCAGCTACACGAGGGCGTTTGGGGACGGTCCGCGTAATTTTGAACCATGGCAAAGTGACGCTGACGACACCTGAGCTGGCACCCCTCTCTCCTAACTACCACACCACACCAATGGGAGGACGTTTGAGCTCTCGACAGATTTAACGTGCATTGCTCCCCTACACGGCGGGCCTTTAGGGGTACTGGGATCGAACTCATGACATGCTAGCCACGATCCGATGCCTAGACGACTCGGCTACCGCGGCCTTGAGCAGTCACAGACCCCGTGTCAAAGAAATGGAGGTCTGTGCGGCCATCCATCGTGATGCCTGCCCATACCATTGCTCCCCTTGAGGGAAAATGATGTCTTTCCGTTATGTTTCTTGGTTCAAAGCGTGTTCCACGTTCTCTCCATATCGTTACCCGCCGAGAATCACTACTCAGACTAAACCGGGACCGGTCACTGAACATCACATTGAACCACATTCCAATGTTGATGTTTCAAACTCCAGTTCAAACGAGTGCGTTTATGCGTAGACGTGAGGGGAATGCAAACTGCTGGTCTTCTGGTATACAGGCCAGCATGATTGAGTCTCCTGTAAACAGTTTGTCTCGAAATTCGTATTCCTGTGGCGACTGTGAGCGCCGAACCCAGTGCTCTGGCAGTACTGCCCCTCTGACGTCGCGCACTTATTACCAGATATCGGTCTTGGCGAGGGGTTGTGACTCTTGGTCGACCTGATACTGGCTGTAGGGTAACATCTCCCGTTCTTTGAAACCTCTGCCACAGTCTTGAGATCACAGACTGGTCCCCATTCAGAATTCGAGACACTTCGGTTTGTGATCGTGAGGATTCCAGCATTCTAACGATTCTTCCTTTCGTAAACAAGTCCAATTGGCGTCTTTGTGCCATCATTCACCTTGTTTGAGGATTAACAACGTTCCTTCGCACAGCAGTTGCACGAAACTTGTCTGAACTGCCTATGCTGCGTGAATCGGTTTCTCCGCGTTCCGACTTGCGCCAGTGTTTCGCGCAGGACGTAGTCGACTGAAAAGTTTTGCATAAACCCAATGTTTCTTCTTCACCCAAATAATATCCGCAAGAAATTTGGAATAATTTTACGAATATTTACTGCATGCTTTTCGCATTTTACGATTTATGCTTAACTTTTGGACACCAGTGTATATTCCATATTCATTATTAAATTATAATAAATATTGTAGACTTTTTTCTTAGCTCACCACACCTATGACCCAGGGCAGTGGGCGCACTCATGAACTTTTCAAAGGGGCCGCGGTGTGGAGGTCATGGGTCGAATATCTACCCTTCTCATATCTTACCCCATACCCTTGGAAGACATATATATTTTTTTCATTTTGTAGATTGTCGGGAACAAAGAACAGTAAAAAATAAATTATTGGATAAATAATTAGTATTAATGAATAAAAAATTCTTCATAGCAAATACTTAATTAAATTTTACGTACTATATACATGGGATTATAATGGATCGAAAAAAAATCATGGGCTATGGAAGAGGGCCCGTGGACTGTGTGTGTGTCACCGATACTGGGTGGACCTTAGAAAAATTAGAAGTAGCCTGGAAAAGTCCCCTGGCTTAGAAGTAGCGTAAGCCTAAGGTTGCGGGTTCAATCGCGGCTGGAGTCGAGAGATTTTTTGGATGCGAACATCGCATTGGGAGCGACTTCTATTTCAAGTCCAACAGCTCCTTCTCTTACAATTACAAAACCTTGACTTGATAGAGTCAAACTAATCTCCATATCAGGGTTTCTTCTTGAGGGATGGATGGGAATTAACGCGAATGCTAGCCCCAAAGTTTCCCCAAGAGGATTTATAAGAAGGTGGAGTACAATCAAAAGCAAAGAATATAATTTGGATTGAAAACTTAAATATAAACTTCAGAAATGAAATTTCTATTCATGTACTCTCAACTCTCTTTAAAGAAATATTATATATCTATTCCTGTGTGGGTCCATCTGAAAATACCAAAAACCAAAAATTTTTTAATTTGGATTGATTAAATCACTAAAAACTTTTTCAAATGGTATGAAACAATTTTCAGAAAAGTATTTGTTTCTGTTGCCGACGTATGAGTGAAATTAACAAAATAATATTCGCATAAAAATATTTAAAAGAGCAAATTTTCTAATCCTTGACACTGTTAAGATTTCTAGGCAACCTTAAATGTTTTATTAATTATAATAAAAGTATATTTTCATATTTATATTCATACGAAATAAACTTTAAAAAAGAAACAATGTTTTACATTGTAATCGAAAATGACAAAAAATACTTTTTTCGTCGCATTTTATTTCTAAAAAACAGTACACAAATAATTGAATTCCTATAATTTATAACTAATCTAAGATAAAACAATAATAAACTCCCTTAATGTAATCCTTGAAAAATCTATGATATAGAAGTAAATGCAATTCTCTTAAATTTTCTCTTTTTAAAACATCGTCAATTAACATGATTTTTCGCTAACAGTGAAATTTAAAGAGAAGTGTTTTTTTAAGAGAGAGAACATTACCCCTTATTTTTTTTCTGCTTTGAAAACTTTCCATACGAATTAAAAGCACTTTATGTTTAAGTTACAATGCAGATCATTATTTATCAAATAGAAAGGTTAAACAAATTTTTGCTGCTTTAAAGAACAATTCACTCATTAAAACTGAATCCTTCAAATTTTAAATTAAATACGATATCGTATATTTAAAAAAAAAACTCTATGCTCAAAACATAAATATCATTAATATTTTAACTACTTTAAACATCTAATTAATATGTATGAATATTAAAATTAAATGACTTTTTGTTGGAATTAAAACATGCAAAGAAAATAATACATTTTTTAAGCATCAATTCGATCAGTATATGTAAGCATCTCAAATAAGCAAATTAATCTATTTGGAAGGTATAGTATTAATTATTTGTCATTTGTAATAGAAAATATTAAATTATAATTTTTACAGTAAATTATTTTTCAAATTATGGATTTTTTAATGATGCGTGTTAAAATCATTTTGATTTTTGTTTATTTGCTCTTAAAGCCTACTTTAAGATTAAGTTACAGTCGAACCTCCATATTACGAACCTCTATATTGTAAACTTTTCTATAGAGTGAACTTCTTTTTGGAATCTAGAACCATTTCATGATGTTCTTCATAAAATAACCTCTCAATAGCGAAGTGCATTTTCTATTTAACGTATTTTTTTCTTGTGATTCAATTTTTTTCTCCCTATTTTTAAAGTATTTCTAGACATTTCAAGTTATTCTCTCTTAACATATTTTATGGTGGTCATAAATATTGAACTGGTTTTATTAGATGCATAACTCGACGAGAGTGACAGAGTTCTGGGAGTTTCATCTAAGAACAACCTTTAACTTTCATTGTCCAATTCACTAGACACATCTTCGATATCTCCTTTCATCCTCAGTGGAGTTGTCTCGTGTCCCCACATGGCCTTGAACTAGTCTCCGTTCAATTGCAACGATGATTAGTCGTACTGGTAACTTCGTTTCTTGTAGCTCGAAAATGTCAAAACGTAAGTTCTTGATCATCAAAAAAAATTTAATTCTTCAGGAAGTGAATAAAGACATCAAGAAGAAGGATATTGCTTTAAAATGTGGTATTCCTCCAAACAGCTTATGAACTCTAATAATATTCGAGATAAGCTACAAAATTATGATATATCGAATTCTTGTTCAAAACGTTTTTGGACATGTGTTTATGAAGATGTCGACAAGGCAGTTTTGAAGTGCATACACACAATGCGAGATAAAAATGTTCCGATCTCTAGACCTTTCGTAATAGAGAAAGCTCTTCAATTTGTGAAGGCATCGGGATATGACCACTTTCTAGGTAGCAATGGGTGGCTAGAAAAGTTTAAGGAAAGACACGGAAAAATATGACTGAAAGGAGTTTTGGTGCATTGCAAAGATGTGAGGCGTATTATGAAACAAAGCATTTTTTTCAAAAAAAAAATACCCTCGAACAAAATTAACAGATTTTTGAGTAATTAAATTTAAGGACACATGTTGTAATGTATGTTTAGAAATTCTAGTTGTAAAATAATGTATGTTTAAAATTACTCGCATGCTTGCTCTAATTTAATTTAGAAAATGTCCTTAAAAGTCATTAATTCCAATATAATTTTTTTTCTTAGTGTTGAAAATACAGCGTATCCCTCGACATTCTTTTTACTTGATTTCCTTGCAGTTTTTCTTTTCTTTTTTTGATGGGTAAGGTATATAAAATAAATAGATATTAATTTATAAAAAGGTGTGACTAATTATTTTTTTAAATATATAGTGTTTATGAATTGAAAATTTGTTTTATGTGGTTTATAATGTATGTTGAAAAATGAACCTTTATGTAACGAATTTTCCATAAAACGAACTTTTTTTCGGGATTTAGCGATTTTGTTATATAGAGGCCCCCACACACAAGTGTGTGTATTTCAATTATTTTCCAATACTATTCTATACTCTAAGAAATTTCTACTATAAAAGTAATATTTCAGAAACATTAAGCTAAAACAATAATCTGCAATTTTGTTTCAAATAGCAAACAATTTATGGGTACATTTTTGTGTATTATAATATTCTTCATAAAATACTTATAGTCGTTGATTTGAATATAAGACAGCCATATGTATTAGATTTAATTCACTCATAAGGAACAATACTTCGTTTTTTCCATTCAAATCTACAATATTAATTTAATAAAATGTTTACTTTCGTATTTCAACAAGCAAAAACTACAATCCACTAACTTTTTCTCGAATTAATTTTTTTCCAGGATCATTATTATATAAGGTATAAACATCCTTAATGTAAAAATACAACACATGGGGGGGGGGGGAGTACATATATTTTTGAAACAAAATATTTTTCATTCTGGCGTAGTTGACACTTAATAATCTACTACACTTAGTAATTATGGGTTTTTTCCCTTTAGATTCAATCCTTTGAAAATGTTTGCCTTTACAGGAAAAACCTCTTGCTAGAAAAAGGCGGACGGGGTCATCCCAAGCACGTATACATCCTTTCTGGTTAGGCTTAAAAAGGAAATTGCAGTTTCAACCTTTTTTTTTTATTGTTCTTAGTTCTTGGAAGCATCCAGCCAGAAAGAAATTTGTACAAAGATCATATAAATATTGACAAATGTTAATATTTGAAATTCAAAATATTTTCTAGATAATTTAATCTTATTAAAAGATTATAAGTTTGAGCTATAAATAAATTATAATTTAAAAAAAAACTAAAAAACACGATTTTATAGTGAATCGATTTAAAAAGAAAAAAAATAATTCTTGATATAAGAATAAAATGATTAATGAAATCATTAAATGACATTGGGGTAAGAGCGTGGGGGGATATATATTAATTTTTATAATTTCTTACTAGTTTTATTCCGAAATCTGCTGAGTTAGTGTCAAACTGTAGTACAAAGCACCCCACGCTCTTATCCCAATGACATTCATTTTCTCCTTAATCATTTTATTCTTATATTAAGAATTATTTTATTGCTTTTTAGTTCGAGTCACTATAAAAGCGTGCTTTTAGTTCTTTTAAAATTATAATTTATTTTTCACTTTTTATTTCGATCTACAATAAAAACGTGTTTTTTTTAAAGTTTTTTGAACTGTCATTTATTCATTGTTGAATGTATCCTTTATTTTGATATTTTGGAGCCGGAACGATCCCCTTTTAAACGTATTGCTATAATTTGGATTCTTATCAACACTTCTAAATGTATTCCTTTATAAAAATTAAAAAAATATTTAGCAGTTATAACATAAAATATTTTTTTCATATGCACGAGTCTTTTTTTTTAAATTTTTATTTTCAGAAAAACTAAACAATTGTTTATATTATGGTAAGAAATTGCTGACGTACACCCACCCTTCCTTTTCTCACTTAAAGAGAACACTTTTTTTTTGTTTATTTCATTTCTATTAACCACAAGTGTATTCGTTCTTAGGGTTGCACCTTAATCTTTTAGAAGCTAAATCTGGAATGAGTCGCCGAATCTGAAAATGGTACATGCAATAGGTCTCCAAATCTGGAAGTGGTATATGGAATTAGTCTTCAAATTTGAATAATCGTTATTCCTGATGTCAAGATCAGGACAATGGAACAAAATTATGAAATTATTGTATTGTCATCGGTCTTTGATAAATGTGCAAAATTTCGAATTAATCTGAACTTTAAAGTGGGTGAAAATCGAGTTCAAAGATTACGCTACATACAAGTGAAACTTATAAAAGCGTGTTAAAAAATTCTCTTAAAAATTAAAGCTAGTTTTCAGCTGTTTAAGGTGGAATTTTTTAAATTCAATCCCAAGAGAAATCATCTTAGGTCATGCAACAATTTCAAAAGTGTATTTTTTGAATTTACTTTTTTATCTCTTGATTGAATTTTTATTTGAATAATTTTTGTAAACACACAGTAACTTTCTTAACATAAAGAAAAGTACCAGAAACTGCTAAAATATAATTTTAAACTGAAGTGTATTAGTATTAGTTGATTTTAGCCCATGTATTGTCCATCCTATACATATATCTGAATATGTGAAATTTTAACCTTGATTTTCAAATCCCTCCCTTATAACCATTATACATTCAACAATAAATTCAAATAATCGTTAAAAAATTGTTCATGCTTGATACAGCATGGACTTCGAGAAATTGTTGAATCAAAATTTTATAATTCATAAAAATTGTATGATTTACATTTTGTAAATAGAGATAATTAATGTGAGTTCTCATTTTTTATAATTGCATTTGAAACTTCTCTCAAATTTATTTATATTTCAATTTACCAGACTTTAAGTTTAAATCATAAATGCAAAATCTCTTCGCATTTCCATTCAAAAGCCTTGTTAAGTCCTCGAGAGCTCTATACGGCAAATATCACCGAAAAGTATCCAAACTTGTTATGGGTGTGAGTGAGTGAGTGATTGTGTGTTATTTTGGCGCAAGAGCCAGTTTTGGCTATACTGTGCCAAACATTTGTTAAAAAATTTTTAAGAAATCTTAAATTGTTGACAAGGGTATAGTCTCAGTTAAAAGTTAAAACATCAATTTGAAAATGAAAATCCAATTCATAATACAAAATCATGTAAGTTTTGGTGGGGGATAACCCACCAAGTCAGAGAAAGCCAAAACAGATCAATGAAAAAAAAAATCAAAAATAATTCAATAGACATTTAACATTAGATACAAAATTGCTTATAATAAGTAAAAAGTTATTGTTTCAAAAACTATGAAAGTAAAAAAAGATCAATTACTTCCTGCTTTTTTTTTATCTCGGGTAGATGTTATGTTGAAATATTTAATGTTTTTTACTAAAATATTAGGTAGATCGAATTCCTCCTCATCATAAATTATCACATCTTCGTCTGATGACTCCTGCTGAGGTGCACTTTCACGGGGTTTGTGCGGTGTCTTTTTTTTATTTCTACTTTTGGTTTATTTGTTTTTTCTAAAAAAACTTTTCTTCACACGAGTTTTTAAATTTGGTTTTAAATTTCGAATTACAGAAGACGCAGAGGGCGATTGAGTAGAGGGTGTTGGAAGTGGAAGCGGATATGTTAGATGAAGATGATTCAATAGGGGTAAGGATATTGGCAGTGGAAAGTACGGCAGTACATAGAAATAGGTAGCTGAGGCTCTCATATTGTTGCTGCGATTGAAGAAGTGGATGGCAAGAGGTGTGCCTGTGTTGATGATGATGATGTGGAAACAGAAAGAGTGGATATTGGTTTCGGGAGGGATGAAAGCGCGTTGAAGTAAATTTAAAGTTGGGTATATTTTATTTTTGTGATATTTTCATCTGTTTGGGTGGAATTGTTTACAGTTGAGGGTTATGCAGCCTCGGCATAGGTTTGGACTCGGAGAGGATTCGGAATGTACGGGCGAATTTTGCAGTTAAGATAGCTGGCTTTTATTGTTGTCGGTAGTTTTGGGCTATTGAAAGCTAGTATTAAATGTTTTGTAAGATTAACAGCAGCATCTTTTTCTATAGAAATTCTTCTGACCCGACACCCTGATCGAAGAGTCTATCAAGGATTTCCGAATCAGGGGTTGTCAACAGATCAGGTTCAGATATGACACCGCGGGATGTATTAAGACATTTATGTAGACTTAAACTTACAGGAGAATCGAGAAACGTTTTGGCAAGTAAGAAAGACTTTGTTTGCACAGCAGAATTGGTTTCAATGAGAAGATCACCGGATCGCATTCTTTTAACGGATTTCGGTTCTCCGCCTATTCCTTTGAAAGTTTTATATATATGGAAAATGGTGATTTTGTAGACATGGCATTGTTAGGTAAGGATATTAGTAAAAATCTTGAATTCGTGGCAATTTGATCAATGTTAGTGTTGGTTAATACGAGGCCTTTGCCCGGGCACAGCATATTCGGATCCATAGGCGTGTGAAAACTTCATCCTGGCATGGCACTACGGAGTCAAACAAGGGAGACAGTGGGTCGGTCATCTGGCAAAAGCCAGGCACGGCGCTTACCTGAAGTACACCCAGAATATAGTGCTACAGCATCAGGGCGAGGATCCAACGGGTAAACTCGACACCCCTTATCTGCAGCACTAACCCTACAGCAATGTCTCTCCGAGGACACCGAAGAGAGGTACCACCAGCTGATTGACAGTAGCGGGCTCACTCCTACCTCCCGTCTACAGCGAAGCGTGGGCCAAAGGGAACGCAAATGGTGTCCCCAGGACGGCATTTTCCTCCTTACGGGACGCCGAACACGGCAAACATGCGGGTTGGGAAACCAATGGTGTTAGAAAAACAATACGAATATCGCAAATAGAGGAAATAAATCAAATAACAAATGAAATCAAATTAATATAGTGCAAAATGAAAACCAAATTGTGTTAATAGCAATGGATAATATAATTCAAAAATACACACAGAAAATTTGAGTTTTTTCATAGTTTTTTTTAAATATATACTGTGTTCAGACGTGAAAAGAAGTAAAAGGAAATTTGGATGATAAGAAGAAGGGTCGAAAATAGAGAAGAATCACTTGGGTATCTCGGGTTCGTGAAGCCTGTGTCCCAGTAAACCCCTTGGGAAAAGGAAAAGATCACTAGAGCACCTCGGGATTGTGACACCCGTACTCACCTCAATAAGGTGAGCCCTAAGGGTAAAATTCTTATGAAAGGGAATCAGACTAAGAACTTCTTTTATTTAACTACGTACACTGCTGGCCACCGTAAATGCAACTATAATGAATACCGGTTGCGTGTGTGTGGTGTTATAAATAATAATAATAATTATTATAATATTCTGGAGTCCTGGAAATAATACTAGAGTCCTAGAAATTTGGCTTTTCCTGGATTTATTGGTAACAATAACTTTCAACAATAAACTTAACAATCTTTAACAAATTAAACCATTACATTAATTAGACTGAAACTAAAGAGAATTCTAGTATTCAAGATAAAAGACCTAGTAAACAACGGCAATCTAGTACACCGAAGCCAAGAAAAATACGAGAAAACATCAGCACATCTAGTTATGCTGAAGCCAAGTTCAAGATTTTAACTGAGACAGAATCCGTTACATATGGTTTCTATCGAGAATAGACCACGTGGGTTCTGAGCGGGGTGTCAACTAAGTTCCACCTACTCAGACCACCTGGTCCCTAATTTACAACATCCTGCCCCCGGATGAACCAGTGGGTTCATAAAAAATGTTCATGTATTCAAGCAATTAAATTTTAAAATTAAGTATTTCTTGACTTCTAGCACCGTTAAATTTTAAAAAATACATACACAAATTTTTAAAAAAATATTCTAACAAATTTCAATGCACTAATAAGAAATAACATTTAAACAACAAATATCCTGAAATTTAAGAAAGAAAATAGAGATTTCATCATATAAAATTTAAACATTGTAAATTTTCTACTTATTAATAAGCTACTGATCAAGCTACTTATTAATCCTTGAAGTAAGCAAGAATTAAATGAATTACACATAAAATAATTACTAAATTGTCAAAACATTAGAAATTTTTGAAAAATATATATACATTGAAAATATAAAATAGTTCAAAACACAATTTTCATGAATCACTCTAGCTATAGCAACAACATTTAAGAGCAAAATACTAGACTGAATTTGAATCTAAAGAAATATACATTATAAAACAAATATTGTCAATAAAATTATTTACATTAATCAGCATTCAAAATATAAAAATTATGTTATTCAAGAATATAAGTATTTTAATATTTAGAAGGACAACAAATTTTAAAAATCAGTCCTGAATTTCTAAATTATACAACAATCGTACAGGACGTTTAATTATGTATGAATCAGTCTTGATTTTGCAAGCCCTCATCTTTACCGGGAAATAATTCAAGAATTTTTCCCAATTTCCAGAAATTTCTAGGTAATTGATCATTTTTGATCAAAACAGCATCATTAACTTTAAATTGAGAAGCATTTTTAAATAAGCTTGAATGAGCTGACCTTAAATTTAGCAAATACTCATTCTTCCACCTAGACCAAAAGGATCTCATTAGCTTTTCGCGATAATTAAAAGCTTTAATTAAGCATTTTCTGGAAGAGAGATTGGAATCACACACACACACACAAGGTGAAGTCTTACAGGTGGTAGCGAAGTGATTCGTTTTCCTATAATAAAATGGGCTGGAGTCAAAGGAATTGGTTCCTCTGTTTCGCTACCAACGTAAGTGATAGGTCGAGAGTTGATCATCCCTTCAATCTCAGTTAGAACAGTTGATAACTGCTCAGTAGTGAGTGATGATTTTCCTAGTGCTTTTCGAAGCGCGACTTTCACAGAACGCACCATACGTTCATAGAAACCACCCCACCAGGCGACTCTTTCGATGATGTAGTTCCACTTAATAGAGTGAGCAGAGTAAAAGTTTTTTACATCTGCATGGTTCAACACTTTCCACATTTGTTGAAGCTCCAATTCAGCACGTTTAAAAGTACGGGCATTATCCGATATTACCAAGGAACACAAGCCTCGAGGAGCAATAAAACGTCAAAAAGCGAGAAGAAATGTGTCAGTAGTCATATTACCGACCAGCTCTAAATGAACACTTTTTGTTACTGCACAAGTAGTTAACAGTATATACTGTTTGGCATCACTGTCTTTGACGAATAATGGTCCTGCAAAATCAATCCCTACAACTGAAAAGGGAGGTGATTCTGTTACACGGACGTCTGGAAGAGGAGCGATAACTTGATTTCCTGGATTAGGGTTAAATCTTTTACAAATAATGCACTTTTTCAGGAGAGACTTTATAGTCTGACGAGCTTTCGAAATCCAGAATTTCTCTCTCACCTGAACCAAAGTGTGAGATACACCAGAATGAAATACTCTTTTATGTGACTCCCAAATTAACAATTCAGATAACATAGACTTGGAAGGGAGAATAATAGGATGTTTCTCATTCGCTGATAAAGAAGTAGTTTTTCCTAGTCTTCCTGTGACTCGCAGAACCCCGCTGTCAACAAGGAAGGGGTTCAAACACAATAACTTGGAATCTTTTTGTAAAGGTTTATCACTTTTTATGCAAGTAATTTCACTGGAGTAAAAATCATTTTGAGTTACTTTCACCCAAAATATTTCTGCTTTGAAGAGTTCTTCCGATGCAAGAGGACCCTTTTGGAAGTC
Source organism: Trichonephila clavata (assembly GCA_019973975.1). Taxonomy (NCBI): domain Eukaryota; kingdom Metazoa; phylum Arthropoda; class Arachnida; order Araneae; family Nephilidae; genus Trichonephila; species Trichonephila clavata. The sequence continues at coordinate 157,870 of BMAO01010247.1, forward strand.
TTTCCTTCTAAGTGCGTTCACAAAACGAAAAATATAAGCCGTAACTCTCAGCAGTTTAAGCAAACTACTATATTTATCTGGATCGATAATTTTCTCGTGAGTAATTGTTAAGTTGACAATAAGACTGGATTTCAACTCAACAGTTTCAGAAACTATTGATTCAAATCCTTCTAAGTTAGGCCAAAGATTTTCAGAATCTTTTAACCATTCAGGATCGTGCCAACATTTTTCGGAATTTATAAGCTCTCTGCTAGTTATGCCTCTAGTCAATAAGTCAGCCGGGTTTTGTTTACCACTGCAATGCCTCCAAGATACAGGATCTGTGTTTTCTTGAATTTCCGCGATTCTATTGGAAACGAAAGGTTTAAATTTGGATGCTGAGCCCTTAATCCAATATAGCACAATCGTCGAGTCACTACACAGTATTATTCTATTAAAATCCTTGAAAATTCTCCTAAGATGTTTCACTAATCTAGCAGCGATTACAGCACCCATTAATTCTAGCCTAGGAAGAGTTATCCTTTTAATAGGGGCTACTCTAGATTTAGAAATAACGAATCTAGTATTAAAATTGTTATCAGAAATTTTATATCTTAAGTAGGCCACAGCTCCAAAAGATTTAGGTGAAGCATCCGAAAATACACGTAACTGTAAATCATTTCCATTAACTAAACTTGTGGGGGGAATAATAATATCGCGCAATCTTTAAATTTTGCAAATGTTCAATTTCCTTACACTTTTCTATACTTGTTTTAATTGTTCTTTCATAGCCGAATTATACCTTTCAAATAAAAACTCATCCCTATTAAACCTTTTTCCTAAAGAAATGAATCTTTTTTCTGCAACCTCAAAGTTACTACTTAAATGTTCTTGTATACCGTTAGTTTTTAATTGCAACGGCACCTCACAACGCCCATTTTCTTTCTTTATTTCTTTTCCGAAATCGCGTCCCCCGTTGTAACACTCCTTTCATCCCTCAGCAAGAAGGTTGCGTGGCAGGAGCGGACACATTCCCTCCCCCCCCTTAAGAACAGATTAGATTACCGAATTACAAGGATAAATACATTTTTGCCAATCAAATTTAATTACTTGCATTTAATTGTTAAGATGTTATAGTGCGAATACATTTTAAACATAGCAAAATGTAATAAAAATAAAAACTTTCAGAAAAATATTTAAAATTTATAGTAAGTAACAATATAATGAAAAATATGAACGAATTTCAGGAATTTTGTGGAAAACTGTATTTTAGAGCCAAATAAATATTAGAACAGGTGCAATAGCCATACAATTAATTAGTTTCCTGAAAGGAAGTAAAAATAAATATTAGAAGTAAAATACGCAAGATGCAGTAGATAAAAGAAAAATAAATACTAACTAACCAGCAGTTTATTTAAAACTCACAACTGGAGATTTATTACAAAGGTAAGCCACCACTTAAGGTGACTAGAATGTATCAAACGTAACTAGGAGAAATATTCATAAGATGCATAAGTTGCTAATACAATTAAATTTAAACCCAAATATCCAAACTCGATTTATCTGCACCAACATCAGTAATTAATAGTCGCAGCAGTACATCTGTCACAGATGACTTTTACTTGATTAATATATTTTGTAGACAACCCTTCTAGCGCGTAAGCTGTAATCTGTGCTTTCGATTGCTTATCGAGAAAACATTTATTAAAAGTACATTTTGTTTCAGTTTTTACATTTTACATAAGCATCGGAAACTGATTATACAGTCGCTGGAAGGAATAGAATCTATAGAACAGTGTAAAATCAATTAAAATGAACATGCGTTACTTAGTAAAAGCAAAATGAATGCAACAAAGTAATAGGAAGAGAGAACCTCATAGCCTTAATACAGATTGTGCCTATAGTAAAGGACTAGTTATTAGTTGTTTCTAAATTATTTACAACAAAATATAAAATTTTATATCATTTCAAATTTTATCATATTCATTCGCTTACAACGATTAGCAGCTTTTATGAAATAAAATAAATAAATAAATGTTGGCTCTATAGTTTTAATGTATTTCCATCGTGATAATTTTTGTTCAAGTTGTACCACACATGTGTTTATCATATTATGCTACAGCTTGCATTTTGTCATACAAGTGCTATATATAAATCATAAAACTTAATGTATCGTAGGATATATTTATTCTGATTAATATTCCTTTCTTAAGATATTTCTGATTTATTTTAGAAGAAAAGTTTAAGATTAATACTGGATAAGCACACACAAGAATTTTTCAAGCGGGGGGGGGGGCAGGGTCAAAAGTCCACTAGTGTCGTATCATGTTCTAATACGCCGCCCAACATATTCTTTTGATTTTGTCGCTTTTCGGTAACAAAAAACAGTAAAAATTAATTATTGAATGAATAATTAGCATTAATTAATAAATTAATTATTAATAACGAATAGTTAATTAAATTTTATGAACTATATACATAGGATTATAATCAATCGAAACAAGAATCAAGGACTTTGGGGGGGGGGTCCGGACCCAAGGACCCCTTCCCTTCTGTGCGCCACTGAAACCGATAGTTAACACAAGTTTTCTGTTTTATCAGATACGCAAGGAATTTATTTTATGGAAGCTGTAGCAAGAAATGTTTTACCGCAATTTTTCAGTATTAATTTTTTTAAAAAAAACTGTATGCTAATACTTCATTTCAACAACGCCAGACGAAAACAGGAACCATTTTTTGAATTAAAAGTATCTATTTCTGCAATCATTTGAAATTTTAGTACTAGTTTCACTTTAGAAATTTTGCACCGACCACCTGCGATCTTGGGGCCTGTTTGGGTGAAATTAAACGAATCCATTCAAGAACGTCCTTGAGAATCAAGCTTTGCAATGAGAGACGCTTTCGAAGAACTCGGAAGTTGTATGTAGTGTGACAACACAGAGAATTTTTGCCAGTTGCATAACCTAACATTGCGTAGAACAAGAAGTATCCAAGAAATATTTTTTCCTAAAACTCTTTCTTTGGAATATTAAGGATTTTTATTGCTAGAAATATCAATTATTCATATGTAAAACAATTTTTCTAAATACGTGCAGAAGTGTGAGTTTCATTCTTACTAACAACATTAACATTTATATCTACTTTTCCGATTTTATTTATAATTTTCAGCTCATGTTTTTAAATTATATGTAAACATTATGGTTAGACTAAAAGGAATTTTATACTAGTGGTCAAGTTAAGACTTATAGTACTCGAATTGACTTACAAATAATTTTGATCAGAAATTACATAATCATTTAGAATATCATTTAGTTGCATTCATTATTATATATATTAGTGCAAGAAAGGAATCTCTCATAATCTTATTTTCTTGAATATTACTCTTTTAATGCTCTTGTAAAGTCTCATAAGTAGCGTAAAGACAATTTCTATCTGCAATTAAATCTTGCACATGTACCAATAAATGTTCAAATTTTTATATTGGTATATTCATAAATACATTAATATGAGCAGAATCAAATCCATTTATATAAAGAGTATTATATATATAGACATGTGTATTGACCCATTATTTGTATGTTTAGAATTTAAGATATGCAGAGAAATTTCTTGAGCATAAATGACTAATGCATCCCATTAGATTAGACTAAGAAAAACTATTACATGAAAGTTCTTGAGTTAATGAAATCATAAAAAAAATCATAGAGATGATCTGTAAGTTCTGATTTTAAATGTGTGGGAAAACATTTCATTGATGAATTCCAAATATGACGTATAAATAAATCACATTATGTGCCGAAGGGGATTTGTTTATTAAACTTCTTTTTGAAATATAAATATTTATTTTATTGATTTTATAAAGCATCGATGTTTTATCTACCATCTGCGGTGCATTTGCCATCTACTGAAAATGAAAATTAAACAGACTGTTTGGTAATATATACATATAGATATATATCTTCTATATTTATAAAATCCTATCTATGAATGTGCGCTTTTCTTCCTTTAAGAGTTAACTTTAACATAAATTTCTTTACATGTAATTTTTTCTGTTTGAAAATGACTCATTACAAAAAAAGCATAAATTTAACTTTACGCATTTTATAATAAAACTGGAAATACCACCTTAATTAGAATTTCCGTTAATTATCAATTTGCTGTAACATGTTAAGAAGCTAAAACATACTGTATAATATATTGGTCGTTTTTTTTTCTTTCTTATTTCTAAGTTCATTTTTCCGCTGCACTAGTTTTAAATGACAATTTATTTGTGTGAATTAATTTTTGTATTATAGAACACAGAGTTTCTTTTATTCTTCATTTTATTGCGTATTACTTTTGGACGATAATTAGCTGTAAAATAACTTCAGCTCTTAAATCTTCAAAAGGCACAGTTCTTAAATCAGTTATTAACAAAAATATAGGTTATTTTTCTTTTTCATATTAAGCCATTATATTAATTTACCTTACTGTCACCATTTCCTCAGTTAGAGTTGGCATACACCTGGCTTGAACTTGAAAAGGTAGCTCACATATACACTTACATTCTTTATCATTAGCATATGGCATCAAAAATAGCAAGTGGATAAATGCATCTCGTGTACTTGTTTTTTGTATTTGAATGCATATCGTTACTTAATACATTTAGATGTTAAAACTTAGAAACACTATACCAACTTCTTGTGGAGATATAAATTAGAGAAACGATTGCTTATATATTTTGTAGCATTGAAAAAGGAGTACATAAGAGTAAGAATTACAGAATGCTAGAATTTGTGTGGCAATTATTACATTGTGAACGTATTTTAATATTTTTGTGATGCATAAGAGTAATAACTTCATAAAATTTATAATAGTTCGTGGTAGTTCTAGAAAAAACTATCAATCATATAATTTTTTGTATATATTTTGTAAGAGCTTAATTATATATTTTACAATATATTCTAATTTCAAATATTTATCTGAGGGAAATAGTTATCGATTTGAGTGACTAACTCCATGATAGCCCAAACTTGTCATCCTGGAAGATATTCTTCTCTTCATATGTACATCACATTCTCCTTTTTCTGGTTTAGGCAGCAACATCCGAAGCTCAACATATCTTGATGGAAATACGCCTTGCTCCTCCGAATACATCTCTTTTGTTTTTCTTAAATTTGTTTAAATGAGCATGAATTTTCAAGGACATCGTGCACCCCATTTTGCTGTAGTTTTTTGCCTGAGTGATAACCAGTCCCGTGTGGCTTTAGAATCTATGATTGAGCTCTTAACTGGTAAGACAAAGCTGTCCCAAGTTGCTTTCTTGGGAAATTCTTCGTACACCATTGACATAATTAATACACATCAGAATTAGCTTAGCTGAGGGTCAACGAAGACACCGGCTTTGATGTTTGCCTTGGGGAACTAATAGCCCAGTCATCTTAGTCAAAAAAAGGGTCAACTGCGGAATGAGAGATAATAAGCTGAAAACTTGTATAGACCTTTATTTTGTCATTCTAAATGTTGTCTCGAAAGTCTTATAAAATCTCGTGTCCGCGTCTTAAGATATTCAAGGTCAAAGGTCAAAAAATTCGTTTTTTTGCAAATATCTCGTTTTCTATGGCCTTAAATTTACATTTATTATAAATATTTATACATTTATTATAAATTACATTTATTATAAATATTGTAGAGAATAAAATTTTCTATAACTTTAATTGAAACATTTTTTTATACATCAAACCGTTTTTGAAATAGAGGGCGCTGAACGCGCAATGGTTGGCTATCTACAGCAAAATGCAAGGTCAACAATTAGTCACATGATATAATACGCCTTATAAAGTCTATAAACCTTAAAAATATATATAGTTACGAACAATTGGCATTTTTTATTAATTATTACATTACATTTAGTAATAGATTTCATTAATCAAGTATATTT